>VZTL01032845.1:0-15328 GCA_013400535.1 Scopus umbretta
CCCCCCTTTTTTTTTGTTTGTTTAATAAACTGAAATAACTATACTGTTAAGTATTAAAATGCAGAAACATCACGCATTTTTAAAGGTTCCAGAAATAGCCTACAATGCATTGCATAAATTAGTGAAGCCATACTTGTAATGAAAAACATTTGGTAATGGACTCTGGATCAGTTAGTAGACTGATTTACTGCCTGTCCTGTGTTTTCCCTCCTCTCCATAAACTATCACTTACAGATAGGAACAGCGAGGATTTTTTGGGAACTTTTTTGAGGAGAAAGGAAAACCCCCCAGATTTAAAAGCGCAGTAAATAGCTTTGTATGGTTTTGTTCCCAATGATTACTTTCCCTGTTTAGCAGAAAACCACCCTTTTATCTTGAGGGCAGTTTTCCTACAGAGAAAGATCACGCCTGGGTCGCTGCTCCTGTACAATGGGCGTATCTTCACCGCACAGATGGCTCGGCTCGGGCTTGGTACCTGGCCTGCGCTCAGCCACCACCTGGTGCCGGGAGCGTTCCCGCAGCAAAACCCTGCCAAGCCCCTCATCCCCTCCTGGAGTTGAGTGCCAGGCTCTGGAGGTGCACCCCGTGCTGTGGGATGTGCTGCGCTGGCAAAACGTCCCCTGCTTTGGGGCAGACCAAAGTAGCCAGCGTCCAGATCTGCTGCATCTCGCTGCGTTTTGGCTCTGTGGCTTTGCGCCTTGAACAAGGACTGCATGCTCCTCTACGAAGTGGATTAGAAATCTTTGCTCCCTCTGATAGCTTGATGTCTGGGCATAAATGTTCATTTGGGAGGTCGTAATTTCTCTTTACTTTCTGGTGAATTATTGGGTAAACACTTGAGGTAAAACTATGCTCCGCTGTTTCAGCAGTTGCTAAGAGTCTAAGACACAGATTTTGTCCCCGTGCCCCTTTTTTTACACTCTGCCGTACTTGCTGAAGGCAGTTTGAGTAAACTATATTTAGCCTGCTCACTACTAGCAACATTCTCTTGAAAAACTGGGCACTGGAACTTGTTTTGGGGCTGAAAACATTGCTTTACTCCCTATATATTTCTTTGTGGTTTTGAATAAAATTGCAAGCAAAAGAATAGAACAAAAAAAAAAGAAGATGGGGGAGTCAAGACGGGCATCTATGCACGCAGGTTAGATTTTCAGTGTTTCAATAACTACTTGTTTAGTTGTAAGTTCTAAACTCTCTCTGTAAAACATTTACCTGTTTGGCTTTAATCGCACCCTTCACTAGATGTTTGCTTTGCACATGAAACAAAGCCATCCTTAAGACTGTAATGAAACCATTAGTTAGCATTCATTTAAAAAACAGCAAAAGCCAAAATTAAGTTAAACATTCAAACATCAATCAAGAATGAAAATAATAGCAGAGTTTCTAATGTGGGGATCTCAGTGCAAATCTTAAATAGAGTCTGCAATGCTCTCTGCAGGTTTTAACTGATTTTGGCTTCTGTGACCGCGGGTCTGGGGTCACAGCAGCCTCCTGATGTGTCTAACAAGAGACAGTTTTTATTATCTGCATACTGTTCTTTTTATTTCTGATTTCCATCTCGTGGTGTGTAGTTAGTGGGCTATTCTTGCAGTTATCTAGGTCTTTGCTTGCATATTTGAAACTTGCTTTTTCCTTCCCCCTTCTTCACAGGAAAGTAAATCATTGAAAGGAAAAGACTACCAGACAGAAATAGATAACTGACATAACAGGGGGAAAAAAAACAAAACCAAACAAACCAAACAAAATAGAATCCTACAGTCCTTTATGCAACAACCATCTTCAAGAATGGAAAAAAGAGTGGAGTGGAAAAGCAATTGGAATTTATGTGAAACTCTCAGTGGGCTCATAGACACAGATAAAGATTCAGTGCTAAATGCCTGGAAAGAACATTTCCTAATTTTTGCCCAAAGAATAGTTGTTTGCAGAACTTATGACATTAAGACTGTGGGGGAAAGACACTAGAAAGATGAGAAAGGAGAAGGTACAGGGATACAGATACTCTGATTGTGGCATGTTTTTTATAGAAAGGTTTTCACTTCATAACAAAATACTGCGCACAGAGTTCCAAGTCCCTGGGAAAGAAATCTTAAAGTTTTACTGTGAGACAGAAAAGACTGACACAATTTCAGCAGTCTTAGTGAGCTTATAAAGCATGCCTGGGAAAGTCCCTCATGCAAATCATTCATAATCACGTCCATCCAATTGTAAAAGCCAAACTCCCTGAAAATCAGAGCAACTTTGTTGGAATAGGATGTAGAAATTAAATATTCTGTGCTCCACAGTGAGTATGAAGTCACTGACAATATCTGACACTTTCTCCACTTTGCAGGATTAAACTCATCCTATTTTGCAGCCGTGCAGGAATCTGTGTATTTGTTTTTCCTTTGTTCCTTAATATTCCTGTGAAATCAGTCCACATATTAAGGAAAACCTGTACGTGTTGCCAACGCGGTGTGCCTCGGTAGCCATTTCCTGGGTTAAGCCAAGGTGTGGCGTGCCCAATACTAAGGCCATTCATGTGGGGTGTTGTGTGTGCCTCGGGCAGCTTTTCAAAAGTGTTGTATCATCTGTTGAATTCACACTGAAACTGGTAGGAATCATTCAGGATCGATTCTCCCTGACCCACAACGCCTAGTGACAGGCATCTCATGTCCAGATTCTTCCACTGTTACACAGTTTATGCTGTTAGCTCTGACTCGCTGCTGATAGTCCTTTATAAGCTTCATTACCTGAGTGAAGAGAGAGGGGAGGCCAGGCATGTGATACTGCAAGCCAAGGTGCCCTTCCCCTACTTGGAGTATGCTGAAAGCCGGAGGGGAAGGTTTTTTGCCAGCTCCTAACTGATGTAGTGGAGGGTGCAGGGCAACAAGAAGCCACTTGTGGCTTCCTTACTCTGCATCACCAGGTCCCACTGTGCAGCTCTGCCTTATGGTTTTGGTGAGAGAACCCTTTTAGCTCACAGCTGCTGAAGTGAAGTTACACTGCCTCCGGAGCAGTCCTGGTGATGAGCTGGACTGCCACAAGCTGGTTTGTGTGTTACAGCAGAGGCAGGAGCCTCCCAGAAAATCTAGTTCACAAATACGATGTGGGAGATAGAAAACACCCTTCTTGTCTTTGACATTTCACCCTTTGTTTCTGGTGCTGATTTGCTGTGCAGCCAACTCTGGTGTCACCAGTGCCCATGTACTCACTGCCCTCACCCTTGGCCTGCTAGAATGTCTGAAATCATTTGAAGAAAGGAATAGAAGATTCAAGGACGGCTTGAGGATTTCTTCAAAATTTACCATAAATTTATTGTAGTAAAGCCTTAAGCCATTCTCAGATCTTCTGCCTCTCCTTTCTACATCAGTTGTGCAACCCTGATGTTACCTGGAAGGAGGAACCTATAATTCAAATTATTATTCTGTCTTTTGAGGGTATAAACTTTTTTTTTTTCTCTGCGTAGAGAAGGGGTGCATCTAGGAAGGGGTGTAATCTGGACATTCAGCTGTCTCCTCCTCACATTTCTTTAGCTGATCCATGGTGGTTTCTCTGAGGGAGGATCATCAGAGACATTGAGAGTTTCTGCAGTCCTTGTGTATCGTTCTTTTGAGTCTGGCTGGGACAAAAGTCCTTCTATCAAGGACTTCACTTTCAAGGAAGGGGAAGTCTGAAATATGATGTGTTTCTCCCCGAGTTATCATTTTTTGTGGCTATGGAGTAAAGAAGACACAGAGACTATTTTTGACTAGACTGAATCCTAAAAGATTAACTGTCCAATTCTACTGTAAGTAAATTTTTTATTTATTCAGTAGCAAAATAGTTTTCTGACCCTTTTGTGCCTTGAAGTGTATCCCCTATTTATACTGTTACTCCAAAACAATAGCTCGACTCCCCATCTGAACTTCATGACTACAAGCCTGAGTGTGAGAGCCAACCCTCCATGCTCGTGGCAGGCTGAGCTCAGGAAGCTGGAGTGCTTCAGCGTGCATGAACGCCACGCTCCCCTCTGCCTGCATCTGCAGTGTGGGAAGCAGGACACATGTAGACAGGGACTTCTGGAGCGATCTGCAGATATTCCTGTGTGAACCTTCTTGTATTTGGGAGCGTTAGAGAGTGAAAACCTGCAAGAATTTCATCCTTGCAGTATCCATAGCTGGCATAGATGTGTTGTAGCTGTACTTCTGGAGAAAGAGATCTCTCCTGGCAACATGTAACATGTAATGCGCTCATTGCATAGGGAAGGGTCAGAGTAGCCTTAGGTGTCTTGGCTGTGGAAAGTGGGCAAAGGTAGCCTAGGGAGGCCTTGGAAATGAGGGAACCATGAAGAGCTTTGCTCTTGTTCTACAAGTTGTTTGTGAATTTTCTGGTGGGAACAAAATGAATCTTAAGCCCAGGACTCTTAGCTGATGCAGTCACTCCCACAGTGTGGTGCAATAAATAACCCTTCTTCTACATGGACATGGCTGGGAATCAGTAGCCTGCTAGGTACTTCTGGCTTCCTAAAACAGCTGCATGCACTTGTGGGAACCTGAACTTTACATACCCATTTTCTGTCAAATCGGGGAAGTGGCGCCTGTGATTCTGCACCTCTCATTAGCAGATTCAGTTCTTGTCCTTGAGGGGTGGTGAGTCGCTTGTGATACTAGTTGGCTTCAGCGGAACATGTGGCGCTTGGCACCTCCTGCATTTGTGGGTCGGTTGTTGTTTGCGAACAAGGGCAAGCACGAGGTTCTGCACAAGAGGCCCTCCTAGGGGCCTGGGAAGGGCTCAGCAAGCCTCCGGTCCTACAGTTTGCAGAGTCAAAGTCCAAATCTTCTTGTAAAGCAGTAGGAAATGCAGCAGATGAAGTCTCAGCGTGGCATTAATCTTTTATATCTAAAGCACAGCTCGTTAAGTCTCTGGTGCTCTTCAGTACTGAGCTATGGCCTCCAAGAGGGCTGCATGCAGCCATCCTGCTCCAGTCAGGAGCCGAGAGCCACCTAGGAAGCAAGGTTCAGCTGCAGTCTAAGAGCTACAAGGGTCCTTGCTTACTTGGGCCCACTTCTGAGGCTACAGCTGCAAGGGCCTCTCTGTATTGCAGTAGCCTATTCCCTAATGTTGGGGCTTTTATGGGAGCTGTTCCCTCACATACCGTTGTTATCTCCAGCTCGGCCCCCAGTGCTTTCCTACACGATGGCTGTTGAGGAGGTCCTCAAATGGCAGCGTGCAGCTCATACCCAGGTACACAGAGCCTGGTGCCTCTCGTATGGGGCTGCAGACTGTGCCACCACAGCAAGGATGGGTGCAAAGTTTCAATGTGCGTAAAACAGATAAGGCCACAGTTTCCTGGTGAATGGCCAGTGTATTCCTCAGGTGGACAAACTTTATCAGTTATGACTTCAAAATCCTTTTTTGTGGAGATCTGTAACAGTCACCTGTGACTTTTATGACCTCCCAGATGGATTAATATGAAGTTACATAGGCAGCTAATTTATAGCGGACTTAGGAATGATGCCTAAAAATGTGAGGAAGTGCAAAATGCCATTAGCTGCTTGTGCTCGGCTTACATATTAAGTCCTTTGGTGAATAGACATAGATTTAAGTACATGTTTATGTGTAGGTGTGAGTGTGACTTACTTGAACAAAGATAAATTTCCCATTTGCTATCTGCAAAATCTCCGTACCTGTGGTCACCTGTAAAGCTCTGAATCTTCTGGGACCTGGTTATCTGTCTTGGAAGCGGCCACTGTCATCACAGTGTCTAAGATTGACTAGGATATGCCTGCAGCCTAGCCTGTGGTATATGATTTAATGTGTAATTGTTTCTATCTGGTTAAATATTGTTACCTGAGTTAAATTTCCTGACGAAAAGCAGAACAGCTCATAATGTTTACCCTCCATCTGCTGTAATTTATAATTAGACTGTAAACTCCTCAGAGCAAGAACTTGCTGTCCTTCTGTACACCTACAGTGCCAAACACACTGGGGTCTTGATATTAGTTGAGTTGCCATTAATAATAAATAGAGAGTAAAAGGAGAATGTGTAAATGCATTCAAACGTGTAGTGACGCTTTTAAGTATAATTGTTATCGCTGCAAATCTCTGTGTGGTTGGCAGCTGGGCTGCACTGGAAGTGCAGAGTCCCTGTAATTGGAATTTGCACATTTTACTGGTCTGTCAGAGCCTGCCTTTGATGGGTAGGGTCTAGAGCAGCTATAAAGAAACCCAGAGGCAGGACTACTCGGAAGTAAAGGCAAGTCAGACGGTTTGCCTTCAGCTCCCTTTCCGAGAGACTTAAGAATGCCCAAGCTCATTACATTAGGATATGGCCCAAGGTTAAGTAACTTTTCAGTAATTAGTACATAAACACAGGGCTACAATTTCATCCTGGGCTCTGCCTTTTTGAATCCCTGTGTAATACTATGGAGAGGAAGGAAGCTCTTCGCTGGATGGGGCACAGGGCTGAACAAGCCTGCAGAGTTCAAGCATGTCCTGTGCCTGCACCCAGGTCTCCTTCACATCTGTACTGCTGTGGAGAGCTCTTACAGGGGAAGGAGCTGAGGGCAGGCTCCCTCAGTTTTCTTCATTATTTTACCTATTAATTTCATTTTGTCAGTCCTCAGCATTCACTTCTTCTCTGCTTTGTTTTGATCTGGTTTTCATTATTTATTTGGATTGGTCTGTATTTTGGATCATATTTGTGCTACTAAGGTTTTCTGGTGCCAGTTTTAACAGCAGCAATACCGATTTTGAAAGCAGGATATTTGGGGCTTGTGACCAAATTTATGTAACTCAAGCAATTACTACTTAACATGGTTAGCGCTGTAAATACCAGAGGTGCATAAATTCCATAGAATCTGTGGGAGAGTTATTAGTGTGCTGTAGTGACTAATGATGGTGGAATCTAAACTGAGAATTTTTTAACTTTTCTTAATTTGAACCTGTAGCCTTCAGGTATTTTTTTTCCCCCTTCAGTTCTGGACGTTGTATTCTTGCTGTGAGAATTCTTTAATTTCACATTCCCAGAAAAATTGTGTTTTAGTTTGGATCAGCTGCAGGGAGAGGTGGAAAAGTGTAGAGTGAGAGTAAGAATCATTTGGTGGGCGCAGCTGTGAAGCAGAAATAAATCAAGGTGACAGAAAGGTGAGCTAGAGAGGGAAAGAAAATGGAAGAGTTTGTTACTGTAAATCCACATGGTTAGTAAATCCAACTATCGAATTGCAGCTGCAGTGTCAAAAAATATGAATTACATTCTGTTTTAAAAAGAAAAGTGTATTAATACAATAGTGTGTAATGCAACATCTCCCATGCATAGCAGAAATAAACCCACTTTTGAGCTCTGACTACAGATGTATTCATTGTAAAAGTAACATTCTTGTTGATCTAAAATCTCATACACTTATCTGCTATCATATCTATCCATGGTGCAGTGACACTGAGCCAGAAAATGCTGTTCAAAAAATAATTCAAATGTGAAAAATAAATGTCCTTGGCTCTAAGTCATAATGTTTCTCTATCAAGAGCCAAGCTTACTTCTATTGTAACGTTCATCAGCATTTTTTTTTTAATACTTTCAAATAAAATAAAAAAGGGCCATTAGAGGAAACAAACTGCTAGTCTGAGGAAGAAAGCCAAAATACTTTCTTCTTTCTGGGTCATTTCCTGGCTCTCTCCCTTTCTGGGTCATTCTTTTTTGCCTGGGTCACTCTCTCCTTCTTCTTCATATTCATTTAATATAATAACAAAAATACTTAAATGAAATATGTTTGCTTAGGATTTCCAAGGATTTCACTGGCAGTAAGTAGAAAAAAGCCTGCTTGGTTTTGAAAGCACTGGATCACAGCCTGATGGAACTTCGCAGCAAAGAGGATATGGCAAATAGTGAAGCATAGGAATGTTTAAAGTATCATTTAGCAAGTCAGTGGCTAAATAGGAGAAGAATCAAGGTCACTCTAATCCTTCTCTTGAAGTGTTAGATTCACTAGAACACCACTAGATAGTTCAAGATTGATAATCAGTTCTCCCAGAGACTTGCCATTTTGACATTTGCTTACCTTGCAAGTCCAGAAATTGTTCAGCTTAAAGAGATGTCTACCCTTCAAGGACTGGAAAGATTGCAACCTTGAATTTAAAAAGAAAAAAGTGCAGGGTTTTAATGGTGTTTTGTGGTGGTGAATTAAATTGTGAAATTTGAAGTCTCAGCTATCAACATGAAACCACCCTTAGCCTCTAATTTGAAACATATTGGAGAAGCCATGCTACAAGCGTTCAGTTTTCCCTACAACAAAAGCATTGTTGAGTTAAAGGAACTTTTGTGTATAGACAACATTATGAAAAACAGAGGCAATTTTGGAGAGGAAATATGATTTAATGTAATTTAAAAGTATAAATGAGTCTATTTGTCTTTTTCTGAGCTTGACAAAACATTTTGGTATAGAACTGCATGCATGCATGAGTAGTAACTGTTCTTCATAAACAGATTTTGATACTGTCTAATGTTCAGATACTAAATAATGCTTGTGTTAGAAGCATTGTATTTATACCAGACAGTGCAACTATCAGCTGGTTTTAGTGAGGTATTCTTGACCACTGTGGGCAGAGACATTTTTCTTTTGTCATGGAAGACATGATTGGAATTTTATTGCATACTCTCCTTCCCTTGGGGAATCTGTAGAATTTATTATATTTTCATATTACTACAAAATGGTCTCCTGAAGACCCCAGTTAGAATGGTAAAACTGTATCAAAAGCATTGAGAAACCACCTTCTATCTCCTTCAGAGACCTTGCAGTCTAAATGGTTCTGGGGAGGTATTTCTGCCTGTGTCAGTCAGAGGACTGAGCTGGATGCTGCAGTGGTTGCGCTGTTTCAGGAGCAGCATGTGCAATGTGTGGCCAACACAACCGCTTCGGATCTTCCTGATCCCAATCAGAGTGTTATGGAGAACACATGCAGTAAAATTAGTTACAGTAGGCAGGTTACATCGCCCTGGTGACAGCACTTGTTCTCCAGCTTAGTTGTGCCGTGGGTCCTCTGTGAGTGCCTGGGCTGGTTGCTGCCTCTCCGCACAGGAGCAGGTGTTGAGGGGGAGAGCTGGGTGTGCTCTGGCCACAGGAGCCTGCCCAGGCATGTGGCCTTCACAGTGAGCGGCAGAGCCGCCCCTGGGCTTGCAGCACACAGATGTCTGAGGGCACAGTGGCAGCCCCAGCTCTGGAAAAAGGAGAAAACATGGCCCAACTGTGGTTGCAATTGCCCATGCAGAGAGAACAAAAATGAGCTTTGTGCGGGTATGCTCCCCTTTTGCACCCCTCCTGCCAAACGGAGGAGGACTGACAGATAGGGAGGAGATGGAAGGTCCCGAGTGAAAAGCAGAAAGGGACAATACACGTCCATGCCTTTTCTTTATATTTCTCTGAGGTAGTCTGTGGGTTTCTCTCATTGCTTCGGACAGGCTCCTTTCTGTTCATGCTCATTTCCCAGTCCGCCTCTTCCACACATGGCAGGGACAGATGACAGTCCCAGTCATGAGCGAGCAGACAGCAGTGAAAATCTCCAGCACAGACCTCCGTGTGGGGTTGGATAAGTCTGACACTCCCTTTCCAAGAAACAGCTCTAGCTGCAGTGCGGCAGAAGGGTGGCTCAGGTAGGGGAAAATGCAGGGGTCTGCTAAGGTTAGGCATGGACCTGCTGCCACGCACCCAGCCCGCTCGGGGAGATCCTGGTGTTACGGTCCCTGCCTCACCAGAAGGCATGCACACCTTTATCGGGGTGGCTGGTGAGAGGCGCTTGGGCCTACTGACAGAGCTGGAAATAACGAGGGAGGTTTTGCACACGCAAGCTGTTCCTCAGGCGGAGTGGGAGGCAGGTGATGATTGCCCGTGAAACTGAACGGTGAGCGGAGGGGAGGAAGGGGTGCTGCGGCAGAAATGACAGTGCGCTGTGAAATCAGTATTTCTGTTAAATTCAAGATTTTTAAAGTCCAGTAGAATTATGAGGATTAGTTCATAGGCTTGCACTTTTTGTTTGGGGTTTTCTATACGTTTGTTTTCTGCTGCCTGGACCGCGCCATCTCTTCTTTAACTCTGTCGGTGTCCAGTGAATTCACAATCCTAATTGTTGCCAGCAAAGTTATTTTTGTGGAAAATTGACACCTCCTGAAGCAGGATTAAACTACAGTGAGCAAGTAGTTGAAATAGACTGGAGACGTAAGTTGGAGCTTAAGACAGAAATTGCTTCCTCAATAGGAGGTAACTGCAAGAGAAGTGCAGAATAACTATGTAACTATTATATTGAGTTTTGAAAATGCTGTAGCTAGTCATTGTAGGTTTTACTTACGTTTAGCAATTAAAGATTGTCACAGTTTGGGATTGTTTCAGCATCTCAGCAGGAGAGTGTTTTCTACTCCCTTGTAGAAGATGCAAGTCCTGCTGCATAAAAGCATCCTTACTTTCAGGAGAATCTTATTTGAGATGTCAGAAATAAATTTTCCATTATGGACAAAATGGAAGCTATGGATCTGTCATTATCTGTATGAGACAGTCATACTGACAAAGTAAAGCTGATGCCAATGCATTCACCACCTGTGGAAGGATAGGTGTTGGAGGCAAGTGTGAGATGGAAGAAAGAAGTTGGAGTGTAGAAGCACTGTATTAGTAATGCTCATTTCCTTACATAGGAGGCTTCCTTTGTGCTACACAGATAAACAACTCGGACTTAAAATTTAATTTGGTAGGTAATTTGCCCATAATACTACTGCTAGTTGTTGGAAAACAAAATGCATTAAAATATTTTTATTTGACAGTTACTGCACTTGCAAACAACATTGTTGCTTTGATTTTTCTCTATACACAAAAACACAAGGTGGGGTTTCCAGTGTTGGCTTGCGATGAAGACAAGCCACTAGACATGTTGTGACTCGTCGACATGGACCCCAAGTCCTATTTGATCTCACATGCTGGTTTCTGAAATCCCTTTCTGTTTAGAGTTGGTGAGAGCAAGGATAGAAACCTGGGATTAAATCCCAGCCCTGCTGAGGGCTGTGGTGCTGTGATTTCACCCCTTCCTTTTTTTTTTGTCTTGTGATTCTGTGTCCTATCACCAGAAAACCACAGCCTTTCCCAAAGTGAGCCTCCCAGTATTATCACTCCTCTGTTTCCAGGCTCCTCCAGGGCTGATAGGCAGGGCCTTTTTCCAGCCAAAACAATTGCTAATGGAGATGTTAGGAGCTTCATTAAACTTGGAGTGATTATTCATACGTATAAAATGGCTCTGTGTTGGCAGAATCAGAGCCCGGGGCGGTAGCTCAAGTAGTAACACCAAAGCAGAATAAAACTGTTTTCTCTTGGTTCTGCCTGGTACCAAATAGGCACATTCAGGTGAGCACAAGGCATTCACAACCTGCTGCAGCAGCTTTAGAGTGATAGAGCTTATAGATGGCATTTGGCAGAGTTCCTTAATTTGTAAAATGAATTTTAGCTAAAATTTAGCTCTTTCAATGACTGCTTGAGAACGTGTGTGTGTGCGTGCGCATGTGTTTGCACTCCTTACGCAAAGGAGTATTTGTATGACATCTGCAAAGCAGGGAACAAGTGGACTTGAGGGATAAAAGTTGCCAGTGCTGGATTCCAGGTGTGGCTTTGGCCAATTGGATGTTGCAGTTGTTAGTCCAAAACTTGCCTTCCTCCTGCTTCATAAAAGAAGGGTCCTTCTTCAGCTTGGTATAGGGAAAGGGTTAATCTTGTGGCTATTTCTTGTTTAAACAAATGCACCTGAGTAAATGAATGAACCTTTTACTTTACTGTGCCTTTTTTGTACCTTTTTAACAGAATACTTAAATCATTATATAAAATATTTTTTATATAGACGAAAGTTTTATGTTACATACGAACTAGTCAGACGTTGGACCACCCTTCAAATAGCATTGGTTTTCCCTTTCCTGGCTGAACTTACATAAAGTTGTTCAAGCAGGTGGTTTTCTGTCCCTTTTCCCACCTCACTCAGAGCTGTTAGAGTGAACACTCATGTTTTTGTAGCCATTGTGGAAAAAAACCCCTTTCATCCTGAAAACAAGGTAATTAAAAAAAAAAAAAAAAGAGAGAAAAATCTAATACTGGAGTAGAAAACCAGTTAGTCATATGCCTGGAATAAAATAAGAGAGCTATGAATGTGAAGGATTGGATCTGGTTTTGCAAATGCCTGTGTGACATGGCAACTCCAATAAAGTTGGGGAGGCTTAGGGAATTGGGGGAACAAACGGTTTCAGGGCTACGTCTAGACAGAATGACTTGCTGCCAGGTCTGTCGTATGTGTGAGCAATGGATGGTATGTGGTCCCGGCAGGAAGCTAGTAACACACCAGAGATCAAGGGCATACTTAATTCTAATATTTGTAATAATTGATATGTGGTATTAATAGTTCCAGTTTGTCTTTTGGGGTAAAAAATAACTAGTTGTGTTCAGGGATGCTGTGGAAAGGCAGTTACGACAAACTACAAAGAAGAGATTGTCTGTTTGCACATAGGAACACCATGGACTGTGTTTACATCGTTCACACACTCCCAGGTAGATGGGATGGAAACAGTGGCAAAACCATCATTAGATGCACAAGATGGCTAGCTCCGAAGGCATTCAGGGTGTTTGTGTCTGTATCCAGGTCCAGATGGCAAAGTTATGTGTATGGAGGGATAGGGAGAGATGAACACCACTGGAACTGAAGGAGGGGCCAGTGTCTGTTTTCTTTGGGCTTTTATACTGTAATTCATAATTTGTGGAGTCACTGGGAAGGCACAGAGCCTCTGTGCAGACTGAGCGCCTGCTCAACCTTCACTGGGTGACTGAACTTAAGGCATTCAAGGAATAGACAGTTGTTAGATGTAAGCAAGAACTGCATCAATTTTTTTGTCCCTTTTTCCAGTCTTGTGTGCAAAGAAAGCCCATTGTCCTGATAGCTACATACACTAGTTTTTATTTTCCTTTTACATGTGTTGGCAGCAGAATGAATTACAGTGAACTGCCCCAAGCAAAGCGGGGCTGCAGACCTTGCCCCAAGGGACTATACTGTGGCCTCTACTTACAGGTCTTGGGCCAGGGGAGTGTTTCTTACAGCCATTTCACCTGCCCTAGCAGCAGAGCCCCCCCAGGTATGGGCAGACCCCCCTCAGTCACAGAGCATTCTCCTAAAGGCTGAATAATTGGTAAACGGGTTAAATAATAATCCCCACTTCACAGTATAGCAGCTCTTGTCATAGAAAAGTCACAGCTGGAATACAGCTGGGGTAAGCGTGCCATGGCGTTACACTGGTAATAGATGTTGCCATTCAGAAGCCGCCCCTGTTGGGTGACGGTAGGTGCACCATTGGCTCCCACTGCAGAGCACAGCAGCTGGGTTGTTGCACAGTCGCCTCCTGCAGTTGCAGGAGGAATGGCTGCTCCTTCTGAGAGCTGGTAAATATTTTATCCTTTCCTTTGCTTCATGTTGGTAATTAGCAAAAGCAAGTCAGAGACGATGCTCGCTATTCTTCATTCCACCAAGTGCCAAGTCATATTTAGAATAATCTTTGTTGGTTACCACCACAATGCAGTATTTGAGCTGGGTTAAATCCCAGGAACACCCTTATAAGTGAAACCAGCTGGGCATAAATGAGCGCTAGCACCTAGGATGAATGTGGCTGCTTCAGTATCACATGAGGAAGGAATTGTTTCTCAAACAGCCGTGACCATAATGAGATAGGGATTCACAGCTGGTATGTTAAGATTCACCTGCCCAGTGATACCTTGGTAATTGGTACAGTCCAGGGACCACGAGTAATGTGTAGCCCCTTACAGCCCCTTACATTCTGCACGCTGGATTGCTGGGCACTAGCCAGATGTTGTGGATGGTTTGTAGCTGTAGCTGCTCGCAGAAGGCGTCCTGGTGAGCCAGCACAAAGCCAACGGAGCCCGCGAGTGTGGCGTAGTCACAGTCAGAATCCAGTTGTTTCCCCACTGAGAAGCTGAACCATTTTACTAATCATATGAAATTAAAACTAATGGAAAAGAAAATTGGGTTGGAGTCAATGACTCAGCATCCTTACAACAATAATTACATATCAACAAAAGCAGCTTTTGGGAAAAAAAATAAATTAGGCCCTCTGAGCGGTACGAAATACTCTTTTCAGTTGCATAAAGAGTGCAGAGAGACGAAAGCTGTTTGCAAAGTGAAGAATTCCCATGTATTAACATCAGCCCACTCTTTGCTGAGTAATCTGTTTCTATAAGCAAAAAATGAGCAATTCAAGGAGAATGCATTGTTTCTTTTAAGAAATAGTTCATATAATCCTAATTTCACATTAGGCCTATATGCTGCCTACTCTTGCAGATCTAAGTAATTCTTTGTTCAGTAAGTTTCCTCACAGTTCGTGAAAAGACACTTGTAAATCTTCTCAGATGAGCAGCGTGCAGAGTTATGTTTGAAGGAAACTATCACTTGACTGATGTTAAGTTACATGTTTTTGGTATTTTACACACTGGCTTGTCACTGTCTGTCTGCCTGCTACTTTTATGCATACCTGAGTGCAGTCGTCGAAGGGATGAAACTAACGTCTGAATTCACTCACTGCATAATGCACTCATTTCAGAAAAAAAACACTGTGCTGCTTTTCACAGGTGCTCTGTAGCTGTAGATGAACTGATCATATTATTTCTCCACAGATCCCAAAGACAAATCTTGTGGTTAGTAAAAAGATTGAATCCCAGGCAAGAAATAGTAACTTTAGTCCTAGGAGAACAGAACTAGTTTATATGAATGATGGGAAGTACACGAAAGCATCATTCATTACATGCAACTATTTGATCACCAAAAAAGCACAGCATCAGAATTTCTCCCTGAAGTGTTCATGCAGTCAGAGAAAAACTCTTTTTATTTCATTTCAATGGCAAAAGTGAATGGCTGAATTAGTCTGGCTGAGTTTTAAAGGAATACTTTATCCTAGAAATTGGCTTCTTCTCTCTCCTGGTGCTCTTTCTTCTTCAAGGGAATAATTGCTGGTAAGTAGACCTTGTAACAAAAATACAGTATAAAGTCATTTAAAGCTAATGATTTTGCCATTGGATGCTCTGTAAATGATTTACATTTTTGTTCTTTGTACTGTGTTATATTCTTTCCTCATAAAACTAAATTATACATACAATGGCTTCAATATATATATATAGTGTTTTCCTGAAAGTAATGCCATGTGAATGCCTCAAAGAATCAGAAAAATCCATACACACTTACATATCACAGCTACAAAATCCAGGGTATGAATTTGGTTTTAAATAAAAAGGTTGTGTGGTGGTTTTTTTTTTTTTTTTTTTTTTTTTTTTTTATTTTTTGTTTTTTTTTTTTACTT
>VZTL01032845.1:15335-30082 GCA_013400535.1 Scopus umbretta
TTTTTTTAAGCTTGAGTATATTGCTTGACATGCATAAACACTGCAAGGATACTTTTACTGGCAAAGTAGAAACATAAAATCCTAGTAAAATTCAATCTTTCCACCAATTCCATATTTACTTTAGTCAGTGGAGAAGGAGCTTGAGAAATCCAGATGTGGTATGGGGGACTGGGCAGTTCGACAGATATCTGGAAGGAGAATGGAGAGCACCAGCAGGAGAAGGAGCCCTCTTCTCCTCAGCCTGGTAGTTTAAACGCTCTCCCTCCCCATCTTGCCTGTCTTGATGAGCTACTTCACAGGTGGCTTTTGCCACTGATGTTCACCCAGCAGACCGTCCAGCAGCTGTGTGAGGAAAGTGAAGGAGTGAAGGAGCATGTAGCTCCGCAGGCATCAACAGTAGGAAGCCTGGTTTCCCCTGGATTTCTGCCCTGCAGCTGACAAAGCTGTCTGCTCACTAGGACATCTATGAAGTCTCTTGAGCATCTGCATTCCCCCATGCGTAGTCAAGGATGTGCTCCCACTGCAGTTTCCCTCTGTTGAGACATTTTACTTTCTGTCTTGGCTGCTGAGTCTCATGGCATCATCTAGTTCGTTCCTCTACTTGAGACAGGGCTAAGCATCGCTGCATCATTCCTGAGAAACGTTTGTGTCACCTGTTCTTAACAACCTCTCTCCCCTGAGCAGTCCCCCAGTATCCCAGACTGATTGCATCTAGTGTGTGACTTTGTAGAGTCAAAACAGTCTTCCAAATGCCCAACCTATGGTTTTCTTGCTGCAACTTAAGTTCTTCGCTTCTTATCCTCTCCTTGGTAGAAATGGCCAAGAGCTGCTTCTCTGCTTTGCTGTTACCTTTTCCTTATTTGAAAGTGGTTATCTTCTCACATCAGTCTTCTCTAAATTTAAACAAACCTAATTCCTTTCCTGGTAGGTCATGTTTTCTAGATCTGATAACTTTCTTCCTCTGGATTCTCTCCAGCAGTTCTTTCCTGAAGCCTTAGTGCTCCAGCTGTGGATTTGCACTGCTGAACAAAGCAGAAGGAAAATCCCATGGGCCTGTAACTTTTCAAGCCTTGAGAGAAAATTTGCCATCTGCAAATTTAGAATCAGTTGATTTTTACTCATCTGCTCATTATCGTCTTGATGTTTATAAAAAAACTTGTGGGACTCCTGGTCCCATTGTTTTTATATAACTGAAGCCAAGATGACCTTGTTCACAAACTTTAAAAAAAAAAAAAAGTACTTAGAAGTGTAATTTGTCTCTTCAACACTCAAAATCTTTACCTCAAGAATTAACATTTTTCTGAAAGACATGTTTTAGAAATATTGGACTGGTGGTAGGAATTATTTGGTAGCATTCTCCAGCCACTCATAGCCAGAAGACCAGTGTGGATAGCTACACTGGTGATTTCTCACCTGCAAATTCTTGCAGGTGTCACAGCAGGTTATCCCAAAAATATCTTAGCTTGATCCCCTTCAAGGAGACAGAAGTTAGATCACTGGGGAGATGTAATCATTTTTTCTCAGACATCTCTCAGAACCGAGGCACGTTTTCAGTCTTTGTCATGTTCCTCCACCAATCCCTACAGAGTGTTAATCCTCTTCCAGTAGTTATGTATAGATGCAAGTGATACCTCAGTGAAGGCACCGTTCAGCACCTGTACACTGAAATACAAGAAAGTAGATTAATTGAACAAACAGAGAAAATGGTTTAAGTTTTGCAGGATGTTGTAAAACAAGATTCAGCTCTGATGACTCTTGAAAGACAATCTTTCCATGTGAGTTCATTGTGCAAGTATTGAAGGATATGCAACATACCTTGGCCTGAAATCTGCCCTTGTCCTACACTCCTGTGAAGAGCTATTAATCTCAGTTGTTGGTCTGTGAGCAGCAACTTTCTGGGCAAGTCCAGGTTGGCATTGCTCATAAAGTAAAGGCGTAAGAGAATGTTTTATGCAAGCAAAGAAATTATTCCCGTGATAAGATATTGCAAACTGTCATTTGGTTTTAGTTACATTCATTGGTTTGATCAGCTCTGACAATAGCTATCCTTGTTTCTCTGAGTTTTTAAAGTAACTTTTCAAGTTATTCTACCAAGTGAGCATAATGAAAATAAGTCATATCTTGTACCTCATGAAGCTGTATTGATTTGCTATAAAACATTTATAAAATGCAGTATCGTCCCTAATAGTTTCTCCATTGCTAAACGTAACATTGCGTTAAGGGGGAACATAGCTCCATCATGCACAGAAAAAGTGGCTTAGTAGTTACTAAGTAGTTACATGAGAAAACCAGATATACTTAGAATTGACTTAACTGGAAAGAGTACACAGCAACTGCAAGAAATATGCATTCAGGTTTGCAATGAAAAGAGCTTTATGCACAGGTGAAACTCTGAAGAGAGACCTCCTAAACTGCAGCAGTGTCCTTTAAGCAATCTTAGAAAGTACAAAAAGGTTAGCTAAAATCTAGCTGGGAGGGGGGGAGGGTGGTTGGTTTTCTGGGTAGTGTTGAGGTGTTTTGATTTTGTTAACAGAAAGTACAAGCATGACATTGGTTCTCTAAAAGTTAACGTGATAAAAAGCAAATCCAGAACTCTTCAACTTGATCTGTCATGTGTGCAAGCTCTGCTTTTGGGGGGTGGGGTGGGGTTAATTGCCTCCGGGCAATTAACTCTTCCTCCACTTAAAGTTGGTATTGTAAAATTTTGAGCTTGCTAATAAAAGGAAGGCTTGCTTTTTTAATTTTAATTTTTATTTTTTTAATAAATGAAATGGACTGTACATCCACGTTCTTCACATGCGATTTATAGCTCATTGGAAACGTGCAACAAAGCTCATCTATTGACAGCTTGTATTATTTTTGATAATCACGTTGAACTCCAGCATAACAGGTCTGAAATTTTTCATCACAGTTAGGTCCTTAGAATTCAAGGTAAGGAGGAGGTGGAGTTGCCTTTTGATACATAGAGCTGAGCTGGAAGTGATTAACTGAGTAGCTCATTATTTTCCTGAAATAAGAGGGAGCCATTTAGTTGCCGTAATACAAGGTTTTTTGCTCCTTGGTCCTCTAGCTTGATCTGCAGTGTCAGCATTCACAAAAATGGAAAGCACTAAAAGCAACCTTAAGTACATGAAAGGTTTGTTTTTTTACAGCGGGTTGCTCCCTGCCCCTATCTAACAGATGTTCTAGAAGAAACACTTGGTTGTCTTACATTTTAGAGGCTGGAATAGTAGCTACTAATGCCTGAAGGTGATATCCAAGTAGGTAAAAGGAATGGGAAGGGAGATAGCATATTAGTGAAAATTCACCAGTAAACACAATGCAAGATCTAACACGAATATCAAGTAACATTAATTACTTTAGAGCCTCTCTGTTTTCCTCGTGTGCATTTTAATTATTATTTCAGCATAATGTAATAACAAGGGCTGGTTTATGGGACGATAATAAGACTTGAGGCTATGACTGTGGCAGATTTTGTAAGCAGAGGGTGGTTGGGCTGAGCGAAAGATGCCCGTGGCTGTGCTGTGCGTTGCATGCCCGGGACCAGGGAGGGGACGGATTTCCTCCTCCGTGAGTCACCTTTGAAGAACTGACCCAGTAAGCAGTCCCACTCCATGCTGTCTTCTGGTGAAATGCTAAACCCCAGCCTCAATCATGTGAGGCCAATAAAATCTCCAGTAGCCTTTTTTCCCTGCACTGTGGCAGTAAAATTGACCCCCCCCGCCCCGAATTATCCCAGTCAACATTCAATTGCCTCTCATTTACCTAAAATTCCCCCTGCATTGGAGGCTTAAGTGGACATGATTGTTTTTGTCAGTTCTTTCCCAGTACTGCTGTGTTTATGTTTTGGCTAAACCTTGCATACAAGGTTCAAGTCTTGTAAGGACTGAAGCAGCCCTTCAGCCTTCAGAGAATTATGAAGGATGGTGTTTCACTATTTTACAAAGGTTTACAGCTCCCTCTTTGTGACGAGACTTTAAGCATTTTGTACATTTTGGATTTCCCAGTCAATAAGTGGTGTATTTGGCCAGACTTCCCACCCACTCATCATTTGTGTGTGGTTCCCTGTGAATCCATCTGCTCCCTCATTATCAGTTATTAAAAGGTGTTCGAGACACTGATTAGCCTTGAGATTACTGGTGGGTAGGCACTAACATTTTTATAAGCTGTGCTGAAATGTTCCAACAAAAGTGAAGTTAAGAAATGCCCCTTTGTAGAAACAGACATGCAAGCAAGGAAAATAAAGTTCGTGGGAGTCCATTTCGCATGTACTGATCCCTCCGAGCTCCTGTTAGAGCCTGGAGAAGTGGAAATACCCCATACTTTGGATGTCAGACCAGTAACGTTGCTTAGCGAGAGAGAGAGACTACTCCCAGTTTCCCCAGTTTCAGCTCTGTTTTTTTGCAAGGCACTGCAGCCTCGGAGGGACCGGACTATCAGGTTTTGGTTATCTCTAGTGATTGGTTGATTGGTTAGTTCGGGTGAGGGCTGCTGTAAATATTTCTTCTTTCAGGGACTTCTCCAGCCCAAAGGTGTTTTGTCAGAGCTGTCACGGCCTCCGAGGTGCGGCCTCCCCTTCTTTCTCTGGGGGCTGAATGCCGTTCTGCCACTTTTCACCTGCTATTTTGCGATGTACTGAGCCCCACCGAGGGATGTATCAGCGTGAGGATGGAGGTGTGCAGAAGGGGAAGCCCCTCTCTTTTGCGTGCGGAAAGGGCCTGCTCTCATCTCCCCCAGCAGAATAAAAATGTTATAGTTCAGGGGGGTTTGAGCGTTTAGCCAACTAGCTGGATTTTTAAGTGCGTGTGCGGCTCGTGCATGCATGTTTGAACACTCCCATCCACTTAGATCAGTTAGAGTCACCAAACTTCTTCATTTTTCAAAATAAAACTGCATTATGCCTAGACATGTTGAGCCAAATCTGTTCCTGGTGTTATTTCACGGACTTCCCGAAGAATTACACCAGAGATGAATTTGGTCTGGTATAGCAGCTTTTTTGCCTGGAGCAAGTCTTTATAGCAGAGTTGTATTTCTCTCAAAAATATAAAAGGAACACTGACAGATCTGCGGCTCTGGTGGTGTGAGCAGGTGCAGCTATATTAAATTATTTCTTATTAAATTGATTCAGCAACTTGAAGCTTGTAATTTTTGTTCTGCTACGGTTCTGTGACAGAGAGCTTTTAAAACAGGCGAAGTACATATCTTTTCTTGTAATTCCTTTCTCTGGTATCATAATTTTAAAGATTTCTGTCTGTACGTAGCTCAGATTCTGATTGTATTATTTATTTGGGTAAGATGTGAAAATTACAGCCTTTTCCAGTTAGTCACACTGAGCTGTGCCATCACTAGTATAATTCTATTTACTCCACTGACATCTGGATGAATGTGAACAATAGTTTTTGCTTTTGTTTTTAGGTTTAAGTGGTTTTAGGCTCTGGTGGTCGCTGTGGCACAAATTGGTGTGCTTCTCTTCCAGGCAGTAGAAGTATGCTGACTTACCCCACCTGAGGATCTGGTTCGTTATTTTAAGGGTGCCAGTCTTCAGCCAGACAAAATGTGTCATGTGCTGCAGTTTTTTCCCCAGGATTAAGACCCACTTTGACTATCCGTGAAAAATAACCTGATGCTCTATGCCTTCATGTACTTGCACACAGAAAATGTGGTAAAAAGTTCCCCTTCTGACCACCTTATCGTTCCACCTCTGCTGATTTGAGGTAGACTGGTTATCAATTTTTTGCTTTTCCTGGGTGCTTCCCATGCTCATGTTATTGCCATTACTGCTCAGCTGCTGTTAACTTAGTATCAGAAGTAGACAGAAACGTTTGCCTGAAGTTCCATGTCTTTAATGCCTTTTGGGGTTGTTTGTTTGTTTGTTTTGTAGGTTTATTTCCTTTAAGACTCCAGGCTTAGGCTTGGAGACCCCAGCCATCACCATTGAGCCCAGCAGCTGGAGCGGCAGCGAGAGTCCTGCCGAAGATATTGAAAGAATGAGTGATTCTGCAGATAAACCTATTGACAATGATGCAGAAGGTGTCTGGAGCCCTGACATTGAACAGANTGCTATAAATCAGATGGCGCGCTGACAGCGTTCCATAAATATACGCTCTGCCGAGGGATACGGACATCTGCACGCACTCTCCGCGGCTCCTTTGCCTTCAGCGAGCTCGCCCGGGCTCCCTCACTGTTTCTCGTCCATTTTGCGGGCAGCTGAGCCCGCGCTCCGGCTCCCCCGGAGAGCTGCGGTGAAGCGTCTCCGCTGCCCTCGGCTGAAAGTTGCCGGGTGCCGGTCTCCTGCCCAGGCATTCGCCGCCTTTCCCTCTCTTTTTGCTCTTCCCCGCCTCCCCTTCTCTCCCTGCTCAGGGGAATGCGATTTCTCTTGTCCTCTCCTTCTCACCCGTCTCCGCCTATTTTGACCGCGTTTCAGTGGCACTACTTTCCTTTGGAAAGCGGAGGCGATTTGCTTAATTGGAAGGTTGTGCTCTTCCTAGGAGGACGTAAGCATGTATATACGAACCAGCTTATTGTGTATTTATGCTCAAAAGCTCTGCCTAGGCTTGACCAGCCTCATCAGCCAAACTGAGGATGGCTGCATTTTTTAATTCCCGATCCCCACAGCCACAGTAATCGCCCCTGAAGTCTGATTTTTGCTGTTTTGAAGCATTCTTTGTGCCATCGTGTAAAGTAAAGAAATCAATGTCTTTATCCGTTCATTTCAACAACCACTGATTTAATGTAATGGTTCTCTAATCCTGAATGTTAACATTTGTTAAATTATATATGTAGAAAGTTATTTATGCATGTCTAATTGCTGATTAATACTGCTAGCTAGTAATACCATAAGCATACACGCACATCTCGTATATTTGTGCTCATCCTCAATGAAATATTGTTTACTTTCAATCAAAAAAGGAGGTCTGCACGTTTGATGCTGAAAACTTGACTTACAACGTTGCCCTGATTGGGAAGAAAAAAAACGTGTTAGGAAGTGCAGGGTACTGTACGAGCGGAATTCACATCCTGACTTTGCAGTGGATGAACTCATGTTTTCATTCTTCAAGCTGAGTAACTGCTTTGTAGTGTTTGAGGATTTATTGAAACCATGCTAGGTTTCTGAGGACTTTCTAATAGAGTCTTATGGCCCTGAGAGCATAATTGTTCTCCAAGGATTTTGAAATCAAAACAGTGTAAGTGTTTTAGATTCTGTGTGGCATAATGAAAATAATTTAATGCCTTTTAGTGGCATACCAAGTTTATTTCACTTACAAGAGAGACATTGCAATATCTCTAAGCTTCCATAGAGTTGGGGGATATTGTAATGTGTCAGTAATTCATGAACCATGTAAGACAAAAGGTCAAGAGAGTACCATTTCATTTTCTGACTGAAATTACCTTTAGATATAGGCACTAGAATAAATATGATCTTTACGGAGACAAATAAAATGATCACTCTGTGTGGATTAAGTTAAGCAATTGTAGTTTTTTATCTTTGGAGAGAGACTTTGAGAAGAGCAGAGGTTTTGCTTGAAGAAATATTTTAAGTCTCTGCCTTTGATTTAATGAGAGCTTTGCGACATTCATGTAAGCAGAAGCCAGAGTTTCCTCACTGTTCTTTGTGGTGGTCTAAAATCGTCCTTAAAAGTGGCATTTCTAAGAGGGCTGTGTACAGGCTGCTGGGCGGTTGGCTTGGGGGGACATGGGGGATTGCTCGAGCAGGACTGGGGGGCCTGAAATCCGGGGGGCGTGTGGGGTGGGTGGCCGAGGGGCGCCTGCCCACGGAGCCACCTGGGCAGCAGCAGCGTGGCTCGCGCTGGCAGAGCTCTCCCAGCAGTACCGAGGGACATCTGCGACCTCTCTGGGCAGCCTGAATCGCTTCAGCTGTTCCTCTACAGCTGCGATGTTGGATGAAGGAGGGAAAGGAAGGGGAGGGCCTTTTCCTCTCCCCTTGCCTTCCCAAAAAAGTAACTTACGGCACCAGAGGACTACGAGAACAAAAGACTTTCCATCCTACCCCCACAGAAAAGAGTTGCAGGGTCCCGTGGCTGGGGAGGGGGAAGGGGATGTCTTGGCTTTTTTTGGCCCTTGGGGGCTGTAAGGACAAAGTCGTGACCTGTGTGAGGCCAGGAGCGTTTCAGACTGCCGCTGACCCTGCCATCACTACTGGGTTATGGCTCCTCGAAGAAACCCTTAGGAAAAAAAAAAAAAACAGCTTAATGAAACTCTTGTTTTTACATTTATAGGAAATGATTGGGTAAGAAGCAAAGACGCTTGTTTTGGTTCAGAGGGGCAAATTCCAGGAACCGAAGTTTGGAAATCCTTAAGAGAAAGGGAGTGCGCTGTAAGGCCAAGGGACCAGTGATAAGGTTTCTGCAGGAAAGCACTATCCATCATCACTCCTTTTCCCCCTTCCTGTGTGCGTGGCTTGTGTGGTTGTGGTGGTCTTACAGTTTTGGTTTTGTTCCTAGCACAGTATTGGCTGGTGGTAAATCAAATAAAATAAAAAAGGTGAGGAGGGTATAAATATGAAAGCTGGAAGGAGGATAGAGGAATACATCTATAAATTGATGCCCATACTCATTTGTGGAAGCAGTTGAGCATAGCCCATGGAGGAAAGACTCGACTCAGACCCATTTTCATTTGTCTTGCAAGGTATTGGTAAGAATTTTTTTCATCTGTACCGTTTCAAAAGAAGTATTGATAAAACACAAATACCATCCACTAGTACCAAGTGGGACACCCTATAATTTGCCCTCTCAGAGATCAATTCTGATGAATTTCTGTGTTCTTGCTTATCCAGCACATAGTAAACCTCTAGCCCATTAGAGGGCATTGGCTGTCCTGTATTTGTACTTGGTTCCAATTGTTGGTCTTTTACTGCTGACAGTTTAGTTACTTGTAGCAATTCCTGTGAACTCACTTATTGGCAGGATATTTGCCTGTGCTTGTCTTTGCTCCTGGGAGAGTGTTTTGGAAAAGATTACAAGAACGAAAGCTGCTGTGAAATGCAGTCCTACTTTTATCCCTGGTGTAACACTGAAGTCACTGGAGTTACCACAGGAATGGATTTGGCCCTGTGTGCATGTTTTCATCTTTTTTTTTTTTTAATTTAGCTATAGCAAGATGTCGCTTTAGTGCAGATCTACGGATAGTGCCAAAGTAACATAAGTTGTTAGCAACTGTAATAACGCCTGCAGTCGTTACTATCAGCATTGCTAGATTAGCCTCAAGGTAGCAAAGGTGGCTTTTGCCTTTAAGACAAGAAAATAGTTTGATCTTAATTTTTGAGACCTGTAAACAGCTCTTCAATTATGAATTAAATTAGCCATTGTGATTTGCATCGGAGGTATTCATCTCTGCAACAACAAAACTACTTAAGACTGTACTAATGATTATTTAAAAAGGACGTTTTGCAGCATGTTTAGTTGTTTTACAGAGAAAAATGAGTACTAGTTAACATGAGAAGGTGCATAGCAGCCTTTCAAAACTGTTGTATATGTTTATTAGGTCATGCATAAAATCTCTTGGCCTGCATTACCATGACAGTAAAAGGAAAATGATACTTTCATAAAAATTTCCGCTCAGATGATAGAATTTTTGCATGATGAGTAATAATAGCCTTCATTTCCAAAGCACCTTGTATAAATTGAATATTAAAATTGAACTTTGAACTACTACATCGGTAAAAGAAATCCTATTCTGTAGGCTCGTGTGATTCTGTAGCTAACTGCTATTGTTAGGTGTCTTTCTGGGTTTCTATCAGGAAACTGCGAGGCGACTCACTTTATGAAGAATACAGTTACATGTTACAAATTATTTTTAGTATTGCTTTTAATTTTAAAAGTTCCATACAAGGTACTGCCTCTATAAAGACATCACTACCTTATAGAGTTTCCGCAGTATTAAATATATTTGAATGGGAATAAGGTATTTGGAGTGATGAAATACCAGATGTGAAGTATCAGGTTGCATGTTTATTCATCTGTTATTGCAATCATTGTACAAAGATATGCTCTTGTATTTTTTTATTTTTTCTTTTTGGTCTCACAGCAACATACACAAAATGCACTGGAGATAGGACTCCTATTATGAAAGTTACTATTTGGGTTTCTTAGACTGTAAACAAATCTGTCTAGAAACATTCTTGCAATCCTGTGATTGTTCACTGTGTTACATCATGGCACAGTGCATGCATGAAGGCAGGCTGCAAGCATGTGCTGAGCAATCAGTTAAAAGTGAAGAAAATGAAGGTCCAAAGATACAGCGTCTGTTTAAAAAGTTACTACTTAAATTACTCAGATAATGAACAAATCTGCCTATAAACATTTTTGCAATCTGGTGACGTTCTTGCAACATCAGCTTGCTGTGCTTGCAAGAAGGCAATCTGGTTTTGTGAGCTGAACAATAGGCACTGCTGTCATTGGAAATGAAGGGTATTGGGCTTACTTATTGGCGAGGATTTCTGAAATGTGGAGGAACAGGGTTTAGTCTTTCTATGTGGGCTTCCAGGAGTAAATTGTCAATGGTTTGGGAAAAAGTGGCAGTCTTCAAGAGAGAGAGAATTTTTTTTTGCCATCTGCCGTAAGCTGCCATCCTCAAGAGAAAAATCTAAGTGGGACTGTAAGAGCTGTGCATGATAAGG
Source organism: Scopus umbretta (assembly GCA_013400535.1). NCBI lineage: Eukaryota > Metazoa > Chordata > Aves > Pelecaniformes > Scopidae > Scopus > Scopus umbretta. The sequence continues at coordinate 25,972 of VZTL01032845.1, forward strand.
GTATCAGCTCCTACCTGGGGAGCAGGCTGTGGGAAGCACCACATCTGAACGCATGAGTAATGTTGTGCAAGGTCATACGTGGCACAGCGATCAAGTACTCCATTTGGCTGTGTTGGGTCAGTAGAATGATGTACTCCAAACAAAACGGGAAGTTATACTAGAAAGTTTTGCTGAAAAATTAGGCGTCAAAAAAAGCAGGACATCCTTTGGAAGTGCTTTTTAGCACTTTGGCTTTTGTCCTCTCTCTACTAAGTACGTTCTCTTCAGTCATCCATATAAAGAAGAACTCGCGGAAAGTTGTTTATAGCCTGTTCATGGGAAACAATGTCAAGTAAACTGTATGGCTGCTGCCCAAATATTCCAGTGTTTACTAGGTACCGTTGTGTAGAGGAGTTACTAGCAACACTAGTTCTTGCCTGGAACTAAGTGGAAGCTACAAGGGCAGGTTCAGATCAGGCATTTGACCGCTCAAGAGTCATTTAATGGCTAGTCAGAGTCAAATGGCTACACTAAACAGAGTAAGAGGATGTTTTTCCTTTATGACATTGTTCCTTTAGTAAAACCCTTGTTTAGAAATGACGCATGTTAGCATGAGAGCACTGAAGTGATGCAACCTCACTAGAACATCCAGGATACGTTTGGGTGATTGTCTAGTATGATTTATACTAGCTCATTTTTCTTCCAGTACTGATTTCACAAGATGAACTTGTGATCCTGTAATTGCGGAAGGCATAGTTTCACAGCCTTAAGAAACAGGGTTGTCGCACTAGTAAGTAGTTAAAAGAGCCTTGATCAGGCTGATGTAGTGTGTTAGTTGGTTGTACAGTACTGAGAACTCAAGATAATTAAAAATCCTGCACATAGATAGCGTAAAAGAAAATGTACTCATTTATTTGATCTCATTCCTTGCAGAACTGCGATCCCTCCTAGAATCATGTCAGGGTGAACACCCTCTGGTTCAGACAACCTGGGGACAACTCGAGTTAGACAAGTAAGGCCCACATGCTCTTGGGGGTTATGATGGGCTGTTGTGTTTGGATTCTTCTTCGTGAGACCAGTATGAGACTATGGGAGAAGTGTCTCCTTTCTTACCAGCTTCAAATACCAGCTGAATTATCTCGCACAATTATAGCAGCAGCCAATTGACCCATGTCCCCAGTAAAGTGCTTATGTGGGGATGCGGAAGGTGAGTTATATTCACGTTAGACACCCCTGTTCTGGGCATCCTTATGGAAGCAGATGAGGTAAGAAAACATAGAAACTGTTGTTTTTTGAAGAGAGAGACTTTGACAGAGCATCTTATGTGACCAGTAACTGAAAAAAAATTGATCAAAAATTGACCCCTTAACCACCAGCAGTAGCACCACCACCATCACCACAGTCAGCACCATCACCATGGCTCACACCAGCACCCAAAAGCTGCTGGAATCAGAGAATCCTAGCCGGCTGTTCAAGCAAGGCGGAGCTGGGGCCAGTGAGATGCGTGGTGAAAGCCAGGCATCTGAACCACGTCGGGAGGGAAACTTCATCCTAATGTTCCCCCTCTCCCCTAATGGATTTTCTCAATGTGGGCATGATCACAAATAACACTACAGGGAACAAGAAGCAGTGGCAGCACAAAGATCCTTTTACAGGGTCTTTGGTTTTCTGGGGGCATGCTGTCTCCTGAGAAGCAAGCTTATATCCCACCCCACACCTCACAGGAGTGAGCTCCAGCTAACTGTTAGAGAGTAAATGCTGTGGTTGTTGTGACATGAGTCTTACACAATTCCCCGAGGGCCACGCTATTCAAAATTAGTATGTGTCTTAACTGTGTCTTACAGGGATTTCCTCACAGATGCATGCAGGATTTTTTTTTGTGATGCCCTTGAGAAGTTGTAGTCATACCATTCTATGAATATTTTCCTATCCTACAAACAATTTAATGTGGGAATTTGGTCTGGAACATCAGAGAGAAACACTTCAGAGAACTGGGCTTCCAGATGATTTTAGTCTGACCATATAGGATAAGGAATTGGACACCAATGGATTAACAGTTGACAGACTCTCAGTAGAAGTAATGGTTTAGCTAACAGAAAAAGGCTTCTCTGAAGCTTTTCTGGTTTTGTTCTAGGCAGACTAAAATTTTTACACTGGATGATTAAAGGACATGTTTTTATAACCAAAAATAATACGAATTGGGGAAGGAGGAGAGAGATGAATGTAAATGTGATAATTCTGTTTCATGAATGCTCTTTGAAACATAGGGAAGTAGCATGGCCTCTTAGACCTATTGCAAAAGGCACAACAATGCGTCCCAAATTCAGGAAGAAATTGAAACCCTGAGAAAGCATTGCACACTGTGGGAGTTGCTGGGATGTCAGTCAAACACCATTACAATTTTACCTACAGAGGACTCGAATAAGCACTGTTAATAGAAACTGTGGTCAACACACGCACTCTCCGGTGTGAGAAGTCAGCATCACTATCGCAACTGCTTAATTACAGCCTTCCTACAACAGCCACCTCCAACTAGGTCAAGCCTCCTGAGGATTTTCCTGGATGTAGGCAGATTTCATGCTTTTATTGAGATCTCCTTTCTGTCTTTGTTAAAAAAAAAAATTAAAAAAAAGTCCAGAGATTGGGCTGTCTTGCACCCACATGATCTGATAGAATTTAGGAACTTGGCACAGAATTAAAGTTAGCACAAAATCTGGCCTGCCTTTGTAAGGGGGCAGTAAGCTTGCCAGAGGTTACCATGTGTATGAGCCATCAAAAAAGATCAGATCATCAACCCAGTTCCTCGTTTCGTTGCCCTCTTTGGAGGAGATAGACAGGGGACCCAACAGGCAGCGATGGATTTGGCTTGGGCTGAATCTTGGTTTGTCTGTAGGCAACAGTACCAAACTTGGTGTCTGATAGTTTTGGGGACAGCAGCACAGAATATATGCTTGGGAGTGTTAGGGAGCATATTCCAGTAATCTGTGTGGAAGTAGATGTACTACATTTGCAGATAAGGAACAGAATGCTTTTTCAGCGTGCCTAATCATTGCAGCAAAGCTAAAACATTTCAGGCTTATTTGCCTGAAGCTGCTTCACTTTTGCTTACTTATACCTTAACATCAACTGGTGTTTGGTTAGCATGGAAAAGAAAAGCATTACTTAAACAGAAATCATAGTTTAAATTGCATTTTGTGTCATGCTAGCAATGCAAGTGAGCAGGGAACACAGAAGAAAAAATCATCTTCAGCCACTTGGATTCAGCATCAGTTTTTACCCCTAAACTAACAGGTAACACTAATGTCTTAGACACTGGGAAAAAGAAAATATTAACCCAAATGGTTCCGATTCTAGGTGATCAGGGACAGCAGGCTTACTGTTGTTTATGGATATTGTTGACAACTGTAGATAAGTAGCAAAAAAATTTTCCATAGTGAAAGTAATGTTTGAATCATTTTAACAGGTGCCTTCATGTGATTTGGCAGCGTCGGCATTTAATTCTTTGAGCAAGAATTTAATTTTCATTTGTTTAGTTCTTCCTTGGGTAGACTGTCAGCAACCTTTTAGTACAATTAGTGGTGAAATAAGTGCTTACTAATAGCTACATACATATATGCACTCACATATATGTGCAGATGCATGCGTGTGTGTGAATATGTGTTCCCTTCCAGCCAATTAAAATGTATTTAAGAGACCTCAGCAAGGAGGTCTACACACAATCAGTTGGCTACCTCTTGGCTGGGACCTTCCTTCTTTGCTTTGGCACCTGAATGCAACCTACTGTAAGAGCCATCTGCAAAGAAATACTATGATTCATATTTGTAGTGGTTATTAGATAGGTATGTAGGCATATATTTAGATAGGTGAGGTATGCAGGCATATATTGTCTGTTACATATTTAGACTGCATGGTGTATTTTTAGCTATAGCAGGTCTAATCGCCAGAGGCTGTGAAAGTGCTGAGAATTACTGTAAGGGATAGCATATGGAGGAGCCACCCGCAGAATTTTCCATCCTGTGACATAGTGAAAAAAGGCGAGTGGGGCTCTATAGCTGGGTTGCCAGAAGAGTGTCATTAGCAGGTGGGACAGTTCAGAAAACCCTTTGGCCTGGCCTGGCCTGGCCACCCCAAA
>VZTL01032851.1:0-16418 GCA_013400535.1 Scopus umbretta
CATAGAATCACAGAATAATTCAAGCTAGACGGAGCCTCTGGATGTCATCTAACCCAACCCATGCTTGAAGCTGCGCCCTTCATAGTCACAAGGCTAAGAATCCAATCAGGGTCCATTTCAGTCATCAAAAAAGGTCCCAAAGATCTCTTGAGGGAAGAGGGTGGTTAAATCCTGTTCCCCCAAGGGTGAGACAAGGAAGATTTTGAGAAGAGGCTATCAATGCACAGTATTTCTCTGCTGAAATGGATTTGGCATATTAAATATATAATAATGTAATTATCATTGCATGACTTTGCAGCCCCATGGTTGCCACTAAAGCAGCAAAGAACAAGCTACCAGCCTATAGCAGAACAAATAAACAAGGACTTTAATATCATATCAGTAAGTAAACGCAAGTGCAATACAAGCAGCAGGTAAGATTTTTCTTAGAGACCACTGAAGTTCTAATTTACAGGACATGGAAAATAATTAGCTGAGCAAATATCATTTAACCATGTTATTGATTAATTTACAAAACCATTAAAGCTCCCATATAAATTCATGGTAAGATAGTGTCTGTGTCAAGGATTCAGTATTTGCACATTCTTAGAAGGATTAAATTTTAGTGCCTTATCTTGCTTAAAACCATTTTCCGAAGAAAATCTTATTTAGCGTTATGGATTGCATCTGCTTGTTTACAATTAAAACACAGAAAGGGGGCAAGTCAAGAATCTCATTATTCATTCTTCTCTGTATTCAAACATGCCATTTCGTTATGGGGAAATATCAGAAACACCTGTGACAAGCTAATCATACTTTACTGTTGGCCACAGGAACCTATTATTTTCTTATAAAACAAATATGCACATAGATAATTTAACCATTTTTCTTGTTTCTCTTCTCTTCTCTTCTCTTCTCTTCTCTTCTCTTCTCTTCTCTTCTCTTCTCTTCTCTTCTCTTCTCTTCTCTTCTCTTCTCTTCTCTTCTCTTCTCTTCTCTTCTCTTCTCTTCTCTTCTCTTCTCTTCTCTTCTCTTCTCTTCTCTTCTCTTCTCTTCTCTTCTCTTCTCTTCTCTTCTCTTCTCTTCTCTTCTCTTCTCTTCTCTTCTCTTCTCTTCTCTTCTCTTCTCTTCTCTTCTCTTCTCTTCTCTTCTCTTCTCTTCTCTTCTCTTCTCTTCTCTTCTCTTCTCTTCTCTTCTCTTCTCTTCTCTTCTCTTCTCTTCTCTTCTCTTCTCTTCTCTTCTCTTCTCTTCTCTTCTCTTCTCTTCTCTTCTCTTCTCTTCTCTTCTCTTCTCTTCTCTTCTCTTCTCTTCTCTTCTCTTCTCTTCTCTTCTCTTCTCTTCTCTTCTCTTCTCTTCTCTTCTCTTCTCTTCTCTTCTCTTCTCTTCTCTTCTCTTCTCTTCTCTTCTCTTCTCTTCTCTTCTCTTCTCTTCTCTTCTCTTCTCTTCTCTTCTCTTCTCTTCTCTTCTCTTCTCTTCTCTTCTCTTNCTTTCCTTTCCTTTCCTTTCTCTCTTCTTCATTTCTTTTTTCTCCCACTATGTTGAGGAATGAAATTCCTTAAAATAAGTATCAAGCTTTTCTGTATGACTTGTGTATTTTCCTGCTCAATGTTCCCAGCTCTGCCCTCCTGCCCTTTCTCTTCTCCTGAGTGGGTAAATATGTCAGTTGCAGGCACCCATTGTTCAGTATTCTTGGTGAATAATGTGGACCTAAAGCAACTACAGCACTGTCTGAGCAGAAAATACGTAACATTTCAGGACCGGGCTTGGTTGGTGTGTCCGTTAGCGTCAAACAGGATCCCATGGTCAGGACATTTTGCTTCCCTGTCTCTTTGACACTTTAGTAGCACCTTTCTCCTATGAATCCCCTTGTGTGAGAGCAAGAAGGGATTTCTCACCCTTCTTATATGGCTTTTCTTCCACATGCTGCTCGCAGTTTGGGGAGGAGGAGAAGTGAGGAGATAACCCTGTGATTAGCTCAGCTGCCACTTAGCACAGCTTCTCACAGCTTCTCTGGGAACCCACTGCTCCCCACTGGGGCAGTACAGCCCCCAAGTCCCTGTCATGACCCATTGTCAGCCACTAAGGGTGTTTTGGAATAAAATACACCAGGAAAATATGTTTTAAGCATAATGCCCTTCCTCTTCCTGAGCATATAGCATTTTTTAATTCCAGAGTTGTGAAGTGCTAACAGCAATCACTGATGCTGAGGAGGAGGTGGGGAGAGGGGGAAGAAGTGGTTGCTCAATACCAAAAATCTCACCCTGCATCAGTAGCACATTGAAAAGAAACCTGATTATTGATGCTCTTATGGAAAAACAGAGGAGTGTTGATGCCAGACAAGTTGTTCAGCATTTTCTTTCTTGGAAGGCTATTATTACTGTGTCAGTGGATGTGTACTGCTCTATGGCTTGCCCCAGGTATACCATAACCTGGCATTTATTTTTCTCCAAGATCTTTTACCTAATGCAGCAGAACATGAAAAGCCAGTTCAACATATCTAGGGCAAGCACAGAGTCACATATGTTCATAATCAGCTTCACTGAAGAGCCACTTCTTTTCAATTGATGTAGCTTTTACTCTTGCACCTTCTCTCTCCATCACTTAAAACTAACAAGACACCATCGTCTAAATGGCAAAAAGGACAGTGACAGAGTGCAAAAACCAGTAATCTCTGGCTAGTAATGTAACAGCACTGCAGAAAATCTTTTTGCCTAATATCCCAAATAACTTTACACATTTGCTTCTCTTGCTCCCCACGCTTTAAATCCCATATATAAAATCCATGACAATGTGATGATGTTCTCCTTGGATTAACATGCCATGCAGAGATTTCAATTTCCCTGCTCTTAACTTCTGTTTGTTTTGTGAAGTGTTAATGCAGAAAATTTGCCTAACTTGGAACAGGGACACACAGTTCAAAAATAGGATTTCTGAAGATACCCAGTAGCTAAAGAGCATCAGAGGCAACAACTTCCTATGTTACCTGCCTTCCTATGCTACCTTTAGAGCAAGCTGAAACCTCATGAAGAGCTGGATAGCTGAAAAGAACTGACCTGTTTGGTTGCTGAATCTTCCTAAGAATTAATAACAAGCAATGCTACGATAAAGGAAGGGATGGAAAACTATCTACTTGGCATGAAAAAAGGACTAGATAAAGTACATAGGCAGATGTCAGGGAATCATTCTGCACCAGGAGGTTCACCCTCAGGAGGCTATAGGACATTTCTGGCCCCAGACTTTAGTACTTGGTGCCCAGGATCCTCTGTCCTAGGGTTCTCCCTAGAGGGAGACACTAGAAAGGGTAATACAGGCAAGATGGCTTGGGACGTCAGATACCTAGTTTATGTTCACTGAAATCCATCACCCCTCTGCTGTGAAATGAGTAGGAACATGAAGTGTTTTGTATAAAGTCATTTTTTTCTTCATGCACAAAGAGATGTGATCACGAATATGAAGGTCTGAGATGAATGCATTTCTTCATTGTTTTAGAAAAAGTTATATGATTGATATGTTTGAAAGAAAATTTAAATCCCAGTTTATCCCTTCAGGTGGTTGCCTCAATAGCATTCTCTAGCATCTCCTGCAATTAGCCTACAATTTACAGATGCCAGACCTTCTTTGAAATGAACTGTTGCCTAAGCTGATTTGATTAAAAGTTTTACTTCTCCAGACCAAACCTATCATTTGTGGCATTTTTGCTCCACCCCAGTTGAAGCATCACCACATTACATTTAATTTTCTGTTCTAAAAGGTCTCCAGGCTTTTAGTTCTAGCGTTCCTAACATTCTTGCTGTGAAGGGCTGCCCATCCTGAATCATGAGACTTTCACGAGTGTAACATGATAGTTCATTAACAATAAAAACAATTGGCCAATGTTTGTCTTCTGTTATACCCCGGATGCCTCGATGACCGCAGAAGGATTTCACAGGTGGAAATGAGAACAAAACTTCAGTTTTACCTGCTTGCCTAGAATCTATATTAAGACTTTCGCAGAGGTAATACTCAGAGAGAAGGAGAGTTTTCAATTTAATTCATGATGTTTAATCTTTTGGTATGAAAAGATCATTGTGGTGATAGTGTACGTAATGTAGGAACGGTCTGGCATTTTTGAGGCATAACAGTAAACTTCCAGTTATTTGTAGTAACCTAAGGGGAGGGAATGAGAGGGGGACTCAGACAAGCAAACCCACGAATTCAAAACACATGCTGTGTGAAGTTAAAACAAGACTGAAGGGGGAGTGTTCCTTCCTTAGCACACAGCAGTTAATCTGCAACCCACAAAATCAGGCCATGCATGCTTTAGAGGTAACGCTGCGGTGTCAAGACCTTACACAAATACAAACAGCCTCTATTTCCTGCTTCTGGTTTTCTGTCTTCTGGCTAGGCTTCCCCACTCTTGACTTTCCCTTTTTATTCTTGATACAAAAAATCCAGGCTTGTATCCCAGAAGTTTTCTAACATGCCTTTGCCTCTGCAATATCTTACCTGGCTTTAGCACTAATGGATTTTTGTAGACGAACAGAATAACATCTTCAAAACCAGATCATCACAGCCTGGCATGACTTATGAAAAAACAACAGACAAATCAGTAACACAATAAATATCCTCAAGCAGACCAAAAAAAGCTCTAGAGTTTTAGTCTTTGCGTGGCAATCACTGTAACTTGGTACACATTTTGTGCCAGAAACCAGCAGCTGGCATGTTTTCGGAGTGCTCCCACAAATCTTTCGAAGCACAGTCCGGCGCTTCCGGCATCGCTGCTCTTCTCAGCAGCTGTGCCTGGGCTCTGTTCGGCCTCGGATGCAGCAGCATTGACTCGTATCCAAACCTTACCTTTCCTTATGTGTTAAACCCACCCAGGTGCTGGGCAGTGCTCTGGTGTTAATCAGCCTTTCCCTATTCAGTCTCCACAGTGCGTTTTTGACAGTAGGAGAGATGACATAAGTATGCAAGCTGTTTTACAGAGAAAGCCTCTTGAGCCTGCAATAGCATTGCAGAGCACGGAGTCCAGTGCTAAGAAACGTGTGCTAGTTGCAATCTTTCGCTAGCCACATCTTATAAATCACTCTGAACTCTGGAATGAGAGAGGTGATGGAAGCAACTGCTGCTTGCAAACGTTTTTCACTCGCTGCCTAGCCTAGTCAGAGTCCCACGTTCCAGGGGCAAGAAGGAAGGAGCTGCTGTTTCCACACACGGGAGCTCATCATCTGCAAAAATAAAAGGGCAGCAGCACCTTGCTGTCTTTTACATGGACACAACACGGTCAGGAAATAGTCCAGCTCCAGAATCCAGGCTTAGGTTCTTTTGTGAGAGCACAGCTGGGGTTGTTTTGAGTGCTGGCCTAGGGGAAAAATCTTAGACTCGTACTCTAAATACTCTTTATATGCGGGTGCAAGCCTCCCAAAGGCACTTTCTGAAGTTCAAAGTGGACAAGGCTTTCTCCTTGTAAACATAGTAATTGTCGGTGGTGCTCTAGAAAAAGGCATCTAAAGCAGGTGCACATAACTAGGAAGCCTTTAAAAACTGGAGAAAGGATCAAAATATCATATAAAGGGGGATTTCAAATGTTTTCTCCTTTAGCCACTTCTTTTCCAATCTGATTGGGAAGCCATATGGCCTGTTCACTTCTGGGTTAAAACTTTCTCCTTTATTGCAAATTCTCCTTGTTTGTTGGCTTTCCATTGCTGTGTCCATTAGTAACATGGGCTGGGGGTAGACAATATTCTTACAGACCAGGTTTTCCCATGGCAGACCCCTCCTGAATCCAGTAGGAGATCCCTTCATGGAGTAACAGCAACACTGGCCTGCTTATAATGCCAAAAATCTTCAAGATCAAGGCAAAGTGTTCCAGACGCAACATTATTCACAGATCTATATCCTATGAAATTAGTTAGGGTGCTGCACAAAAAATCTTTACAAATTTACCATGAAATTCCTACATGACTAAATGAATGAAATAAGCTTTAGATGAAACAGATGAGTGGGGGCAAGATAAGGGAAGAACTTTCTTGACATTGCAGTATTTTTCATAGTATTTAACCAAACATACCAGAAATTTTCTGAAACATATTTTAGCCAAAGTGATCACCATAACCAAAGGAAAGTTGTTTGCTCACCAAAAGGCAAGCAGGTGTCCTGGGGAGGCTGAAGTGTGCTGGGTTGCTACTTTTTTCACTTGAACCACAGCAAGAAATTGTTGGCTTCCAGGGAGCTCCCCTCCTGGGGTTTGCTTACAAGCCCTGACTCCTTGGGAGATGCAGCTCCTTGGATTTCCATTTTTACCTGTCCAAACCCTTTTCTCTTTCTGAAAAAACTGCAGGTACATACCCAAACTGTCATTCAGCTCTCTCATGCTTTAATATACTGCTTTTGCTCCCATATCCCGCATATGTGTACTGACTGTTCGATGTTGAGAGCTTCCCATCTCCCACGTGCCCTGATCCAGCTGCTCTCTGTGTACCAAGGTGAAAGGACACTCTGCCTGAGGTGGAAGTCTGTGCCCAAATTTGTCTTTGTTTCCTCCTGGTGTGAGTCAGACCTGTGATATTACAAAGCATCTATGAACAGCACTTTAGCAATGCGGAATGCATCTGCACATTTGGTGACCGTTTTTATATTTGTTTGCAGCCTTCCCGACTGTGTCTTTTAGATCATCACCTTCCCCAGATTTGTGCTAAAAGCTTATGCCAGCAAACTACATTTGAATTTGGTCTATTAAAAAGTAAACAATCAGATGGCACATGTTCAACTGGCACAATGCGCTCTTACTTTCATGAAAGTACTGAAGAAAAACACTTTCCAGAGATACAGAAGTCATCCTGAAATATCAATGCTATGACACTGAACCTCCTCTGACAAATTTAAGAGAAATTTATCCTCATCGGGCAAATGTTTCATTTTCTCCAGCGTTTCTTCATTTGGCTGTGTGATCTGTTCTGCCGGAGTTCGAGATTGGGGTGCACACATGGAATGTGAGAAGTTCTGGGTGCAATTTTTTCAAGGACAATATTTTTCAATCCAAGCAGGGTTTGGCTTTTAACAACAACATATGCTGCAGCAAATGTTCTTTTCTGTCAATGTAATTCATTATCAGATGAAAATTCCAAATTAAATATTTAAACAATGACAGAAATTCTAAATATTTAATTTAGAAGTCTCACCAGTGAAAGAAGGTTAAAAAAGGAGTTGTTAAATAAAAAGCCACCATTTTTTCTCCATGTGATCTATTTAAAAAGCCAAAACTTTTCTCTCTGCACACTGAGAGAAGTATTATTGAATTGAATTTTATATAAAATTTCCCATGAAAAACAAAAAAAAAAAAACTTTTTAAAAGGAAAGTAATTTAAAAAAAATATTTCTCCATCTATTTTCCAAAGATACTTACCCTTTTTTCAAAGAGGTAAGCAATTTGCCACACACAGCGCTTTCCCCTCTTCTCACACATACACACACATGGTTTTTCCTTTAGAAAGGCAGGCTGCAGGAGCTGCCGTCTCTTGGTTATGTCTGCTAAAGGAAAAGGAAAGCAGTAACACAGTGCCACAGCCATGTCCCTGCCTTGTGCAGCAGACCCGACTGAGTAAGCAACTGCCTTAGACATGAAACTATGGACCATTTATCTAATTCTGTGCCTCCAGTAGGTGTATGCATCTCCTGGCCTATAAGCAGAAGGGAAAAAAAAAAAAAAAAGAAAAAAAATAGCAGCTTTAATCTATGCCCTGCCCCTAGCACAGGACAATGGAGAAGTTGCAGACTGAGCCTTCGGCCAGTTTCAGCCACCCAGAGCCATCTGCAGGCACGGAGTATTCTTTCTTCAGTATTATTCTGAATATTTCAATTAAGTATAAAGCTAAAAGGAGAAAAAAAACTATTAAAAATAAATGCTTTGAATACATATATGTCTGCTCTATATCTGCAATAGCCCAAGTAAGAATGAGCCATAGAGTTTCAATTACAGTATCAAATACTGTGTTACTAATCACTTATTACAGAATTTCTCCAACACCAGGTGCCATATGGGGTCTTGCTCCCACCCCTATTGAAGACATACGCAAAACTCCCATTGCCCTATTTTAATGCAAGCAGTCTCTAGTTCCAAAGAAAGTAAAACAAGAACCTCTCAAGTTCTGACAAGAGGACAGGCTGAATCAGTTTTTGTCCCTGCAAATCTTGCCTGGCTACTGTGGAGCTCCATTGGAAACAAGTGTGACAGTGGCATGTGAGGACATGTCCTCGAGCCCACCTGGGAAGAGCATGCCAACGTTATCACCCAGGAGCACACATGGAGTAGAGAAGTGTTGCGTCTTCTCCAGCCCCCTGGACTCCTTCGCTTGAATGTCTGGGAACAGCAGGGTTTGTGCAGAAGTGACCTCTAGCACCATGCCAAGGCAAGGAGGAGCTTCCTCCAACATAGGTGGTGAATCCATACCAAAAGCCATCCAGGCAGATGCTTCATGTCTCTTCCAGATGAAGAGAAAAGCCATCATGACATATGCAACAAGTGCTCTGCCACCACATCCTGCTGGAGAGGAGCATCTACCATAGGTAGGTGTTGGTGACAGCCAGATGCAGCTGCAGCTTTACAGATGCCCATGGGAGTATTTCAGCCCCAGAATGGTGATATTCTGGTGCTCATGCCAACACAGAGAGGGAAAGGCTGAAAATACCTGACCAATATAATTTTGATAGAGTGCATATATACCAACTAATGTCCCAGGAGATGAAGGCAAAGGATTTTTTAATCCATCAGTTGCTGTCCCAGCAGTGTTCCTGCCCTCAGTCCTGTCTGGATTCACTACCTCTCTGCCAGCTGCTGTTTCTCTCCCCTCCCAGCCAGGGATACAAGGGTGAGTCCTTAGATTATCACCCATGGTCTGGTGGTAGGATATATCTCCCCTACACACCATACCTCAGCACAGAGCCAATGGAGCTCCAAATCAAGCTGGGTGTCCCAGCAGCTCCAGGTGAGCTGATCTCTGTTGTGACTCGACTGCTTCCTCTGCTGAGCAAAAGAATTTATCTCCATGTGGTCTGTCAATCTCCAGGCTACACACATGCTTCAGGTCATACAGCCCGTCATATCTGTTGACAGATAAACAGAAGAGCCCGTACAGTATTGCAAGATTTAATTAATGTGATATTTCTCGTACTCAGCTTCTTAAGTCCACCCTTGGAAACATGTAGGGCAAGGGAGCTGTGTAAGGCTGCAGTCAGTAATACGTCATCCATTCTAATCAATATAAAAAGAGAAAAATACAGATTATAGGCATAAACGTCCCCCTAAATGTGCAGTTCAGCAATATTTATTGATAGTAATCTGTCCAGCTGCTTCACACAGTACTCACCTCAGTAGTAGCTGAGCATCTTTGAGTTCATGGCTATAATGTCAGGTACCCCTCAATTAAGGATGACAATACCTAGCACTTGTCAACAGCCCTTGTCAGCTGGCAAGCATATTACAATTATTAATTAGGCTTCACGATACTCATCAGATGTAGGTGGATGAGTACAGTATGGTTATCTCTGTTCAGTGACAAAAAGCCACTAATGCAGTTACAGCTGTCCAGCCACCAGAAAATTATGTATGTGGTTCACGCCTCAAAATTTCAGTGTTCTGTTACATTGTGGTTATCATCCTTTTCAAGGACTGAAAAGTCTTTTTTCTTCTGTGCTTTCCTGAAATACATACCTGCACTGTCAGCACTTCCAGCTCATTTTTCCTTCCCGTTAAATCATCAGCAATTTAGAAGCCATTAGAATATAAAAATCGCTTACTTGCTGTCTGGTCTCTGAACATGTTGATGAAACAGACTTTCAAGCCCATACACGGGGGTAGGCAGCAGGGCCATGTTACTCTTAAAATTTTCTGCTAATTCAGGTTCGAAATGCTCCATGGTGCCTGTAAACCAGAGTTAGTGGCTGCTGAGTTCCCCCCTTATGGACCCAGGCATGGGGAGTGCACATAAAGAGCAGGAGAGCACATGTCTGGAGGCAATAGCTAGCATCTCTTAAGAAAACTAATGTGTCAAAAAGTCCACACACATGTCAGTCCGCAAATGTGCAGTGTACTCCACTGGGATGTGCACTTCAGTAACAGTCAAGTTGTTTTTGAATAAGGTATCCAACAGGGTAAGCATCGAGCAACCCAAACCATTCAGGGCAAGATCAGAGGAATCATTTCCATTGTGGGTTGGGGTTTTTTTTGTTTGTTTCTATTTCTTCAGTTTTGGGGGGAAAAGGGAAAAAAAGTCATAGGAACCATGTGCTGACATGTCTCCAGATTTGGAATACCTCCCCTGTTCTGACTGTTGCAAGGCACCCAGCAGCTTCAGGACAAGTACATTGGATCTCTTGGAGAAGTCAACCTTGAAAAGAGGTAAGTCTTTACTTTTATCTAAGACAGAATAGTGTTCCTTTACAACCCCAAAGATAGGAGACTGAAGAGCGCGCCTGCAGCAGCTATTTAAGCTAACCTTTTGCCTTTGCCGTACAAGAGCCTGGAAGGACCCACGCAGACACTTACAGCTATTCCTGGCATCCCGCTGCATCCTGAGCTTCCTGTACCGATAGAGAAGGGGTTTGCTCAAGCCTGTGACAACAGAGCTGAAACTTTCCTGCCAAAGAAGGGTCAGGGTGAGATGAAGGACAGAGCCATGAGAAAGCCTTGGAGAGCGAGCACGCCTGCTCCTGCTGCCTCTGGGCATGGGCAAGGAGCCCAGCATCTCCCTCCAGCTCTGGGACCTGGCACGGGTGGACTCACCACGAGGCATTTGGCCATTCCCACCACCCTGCTGATGGCCACCACCACTTCTGCCAAGGACTATCCTCCAGACAAAATAGCCAGTGCTCTTCCTGTGAATGTCCAAGCAGCAAAAACTGTGCTGGCTTCCCCAGTGATGTCCTTAACCGGCAGCCAGGAGCTGCCCTGTGCCAGGGCATGTGGAACTCAGGCGTGCGTGAGGGCAGCCAGCTCAGGGCTGCGTGAGCTTGGCTGAGCTGATGGGGCTTGAGATCTTGCGGGGGTTAAGGACCTGATTAAGCAAAGTGCTACGGGCTGTGGCAATGAACTGCTTTGCCAGCACAAATAATTAACCTGGTAAAAAAAAAAAAAAAAGGTAACTCAGTTACCAGGTTCAGACATGGTGTCTTTGGGAAAGATTGGCTTCAAACATGAGCAAATACTTTGAGGGTCCACTCCACACCCACTGAACTACATTACATTATTATGCCTGATAGTATAAACAAGACACTTGTGTCAGGTTGGGTTTTTTTATTTATTCTAGTTGATTGGCTCTAAACCCTCTAATAACTACACCTATTTGTACTATATATATACACAACCATTTAATACAAAATAAATCTTGTATCAGGGCTCTTGCTGGGCTCTTGGAAGATTTATACTGCAGCTTCAAAATTACTACTAGCTTTAAAGTTAGACCATCAGATTAGTGTCTTACAAGTAACAATTTCTATGCCTTGGAATGTTACATCCCAAATATTACAGCAGTTTGCTATCAAATAGCAACGATTACTTACAAATAGCAAAGATTACTTCTGACAAAACTAACAAATTCCATTCAAATTATTAAAAAAGTACTAGCCCTGAAATCACTTTCCTGAGCAGTTAAAAAAAAATTATGCACCTTTTGACCAAAAACTTTAGGCAAAATCAATACTCTTGGCTTCTACCTAGAAATTAAAGATGCGATAGGTAATGGCTGAAAAACATGTTAAAAAGCTGCCTGCTCCGAGGGGTGCTGATGGCAAATTCTCATCTGTCTTGTTTTAGTATTTCTACAATAAATGTATGAAACACGTGTTTTAAACCAGAATTTGCCCTCTATAGGAAAGGAGCGTGCAATTATGACTCTTTGTTCTTTGTGAAAATCAAACCAGGTGAGCATTCTTTGCAATGGTGTCTTCTGCAGCACTGCCTTTACTGACAGACACTGCGCGTAGCTATAAGGAGACTAAACAAACAAATGTGGTACAGATGGATGAAGGGGAATGAGAAATGTGGGGAAGAATTCAGCGAGACAAAAAGCACACCGTTTTAGTTCTAATCCCTTCTCTTCCTTCCTCTGCAGTGTCCCAAATAATCCTTATCTAAATATTTTTTTCTGAAACTATGTTGTTGCTTATCTTTTTACACCATGTTTTTGTATTTGATCTTAATCTTCTTCTGTTTAGCTTGTACCAGCCTCTGGCCTCTTCACATTTAAGGAATTTCTTTCTGCAGAAATTTCCCATTAGGAGTACGAAAAAATGTAAGTATTTCTATGGGTAAATAAGCACATAGGAGCTAACATTATATGTGGGGGGAAAAAGATAAATTTTAGCATTAATTCATTTTCCTATAAATTAAAGACAAGTCACATCTTTTTTTCTTAAAATGATATTTTCCATAGGATGAAGGCATGCTGAAGGCAGTACAGTGGAATTACACCAATTTACAATATTGCAACACATCGGATTCCAGCCTGCTGTCTCCAGAGTGTGTGTCTAACTCCCATAAACAGGTCTGGAGTTCTTTGAAGGAAATATGTACTTTATAATTTCACCACAAACTAGAAAGTCAACATGAGCTATTGTGTTGCTAAATTATTCCCCCTCACAAAAGCAGCTGTGAAAGAAGATTATCATTACAGATCTCAAACACACTTTTTTTTTTTTTGTTAAAAATTCTCATTTAAGATTGTTGATGAATATCAATTCTCATTATCCCAAAATAACACAGAATATGCATTCAGTCATAAATTCCTCATAAGACAATCAAGGCTTCATGTTTTGTATTGCCACTTGAGTTTCTTCTGGTGGACAAGGAACTCCTTTTCAGAGCTGAGTCTGAACGTTGGAGGTAGTTCACCACTGTGCCTTTCAGAGCAGAAGCAGAATCCTGGTTCTTGTGGTGGCCCTTCTCTGCTGTAAGGCCGTTGCCAAGAGAGCCTCCATACCAAACCGGCTTTCCTTTTCCTCACATATTTCAGAGCAGGGAGGGGGATAAATAAATATAAGCATAAAACCCCCCTTTTCTTCAGCAACTATGTATTTCCTCTGACCTTATCATGCTATACAAAAACGCTGCACTCGGGATACAGCTGCTCTGCCACAAAGCTGCAACTGTAGAACATGTAGGGAAAGCCATGCTATGGTCACCCTGGCTGCCACACGTAACAACAGAAATGCAAGCACGGACTTTAGTATGGGATGTGTGGGCTCAGCAAGGACCTCAGATTCAGTTTGGGAGCTCATGCTGAAGCCCAAGCCACTGATGGGCCATTACAGCCATTACTTTTGCTAGCTAAGTAAAAAATAGGGACGTGCCCTAGTGCTTTGATCACATTTCTATTTGAGTAGACATGGCAATTATTGTACAGAATTATCTGCAAAAGCTGTGCAAAGTATTTACAGTGAGTGGTGAGTCCTCGGGCTTATGTTTCCAGGAACGTGGCCTCAGGTTTACTGGCTTCATAGTTATAACAGAAGCTTCCTCCCACTTTACCACCTTCACACCATTGCTGCCTGAAGTTTTCTAAACCCAGACAGCAAATGAAGACACCAGGGTCAGGCATAGCTGAGAGAGGAAAAAAATTTGCTCTAATGTATTCAGTCTGGATATTTATTAATTTTCCTCTTGTTAAACACCCAAACAAACCCACACAGGATGTTTGCTTCCAACCAATGCAGACTGCAGGGTTTAATTAGCTGAAAGCTCCACAAACTGAGTCCTGCTGAGTTTGCAGTGCTGCAGTTATAACCCAAGTTTTAAAGGAGACAGAAATGGCCGTAGGATATCTAATTATGTCCTGGATCAAAGTGAAACGGTGAACACCTGAGTTCAGGTGATAATATCAGATTTTTTTTAAGTGCAATGAAAGCTGTCATTGTTGTTCTAGAATCTCTTTGAACTGCTGAAGTGTTGCACTCCTGGAGAGATGCACAAAGATGCAGCTAACAGAAGTAAGTGTCGAGCACGGTCAAGGTGAGATGGCATGTCACAGGCTTAAGACTTCTGTGGTTGCTTTTTTAAAAATATGTACTATCTTGGCAAACTCAGGTAATAGTTGCCTTTGTTTTCTTTTCTTGTATGAAAAATGAATATAAAACCTCAGAAATAGAGACGCTGCAAGTATATTTTAATAAGCTGATATTTATCTTGCCAAATGTGGCGTATAGGACTCAACATCTCTTCTTTAGATTTAATAACATGGTTATTTTTACCAGTGTATACTTAAAACACACAGTCACATAGTGGTTCAGGGCAGGAGTGCAATCCTGATCCCTCATGAATACGATGAAATCTTGTACTGTCATCAAGTACGGAAAAGGCAAAATGAGTCAACCTCATGGCGTTCCTCTTCCTGAAGCCAGCCCTTGCAGGAAAGCCTACCTCCAGGAATCCTTCCCTTTGCTCACTGGTGGCCTAGCTCTCTTTTCCTGACAAAATGGACTTAACTTTCCCTGTGTCTCTCTCTGCAGTCCTGGGTGCTTTGTTGCCCTGTCATTCCCAATGGTGCGTTGGGCTTAAGCCATCACTGTAAATGCTGTTTCTCTGGGAAAGCTCTCTGGAAGCCATCCTTCCCCAGAAAAGAAGATTCCCAAAGTCTGTCCCAAAAGAGGTGTGCTGGTTGCTTTATATGTTTTGGCTTGTCCTGGCTTGGACTCTTGGGGTACAGGCTGATAGGCTCTTGGCCCTTGGGAATCCAGCTGTCTCCTGATGACAACACTGGCTGTCCTCCTAATTTCCCAGTGCACTATTTATCTTCTCTCTGCTGCCTTGGACAGCATCACCACTCCCCAGTTTGTTTTGTATAGAGGTTCAGTACATGGAAGGAGAAATTCCCACCTGGGCCATGAAACAGCTGCTCTGGGAACTCCTGTCCCGAGAACCCACAATGTCGCCTCTTATTGCCATTGTCACCATATTATTTTGTGAGCTTACTCTCTCTATATATTAGTTTTCATTTGTTATGCTTTGTCTTTCATATAGCCTTGACTTAAGAAACATTTTTTCAGCTCAGCGAATGCTGGAAAGGATCGCTTGCAAAGTTAAGTACTGAGGAGTCCCTAGATTTCAGCCCTGGGGTATAACCTGACAAAATGATCTCTAAGTGAAAAGTAGCTCAAAAAGTTGAGGCTAATTCCCATCTGTGTATGTCACAAATTTTAACACAGACTCTCATGGAAGGTTGATGCCTGACTACAGCACTGCATCACGCCAACTATTGCTAGATTTACTTCAGTGAAATCACTGAATTTGTATTGATGTAGGGTCAGCATAACAGAAAGGAAAATTAGGTACATGATCGCTGATGTTCTGGTCAGTACTGCGATTTTTTAATAAAGTCTGTTTTGATGAATTGATGCTGACAACAAACTATCCATTATTTCAGGATTTGTCTTCCAGTGCTTTGCATTTTGAGCAGTCATAGCTATCTGTGCCAAGTACCTGTCAGTTCTGTCCTGTCATCATTTCACACCCCCTTTGCATAAAAGTCAGCAGCTAGACAGAGGGGTGGCAGGGAAGAACAGTCCCTTTGAAAACAGCCTCCCTGACTGTTCCTCAACACCACCGGGCTGAAGGTCTTGGATGACTGAAGGTCATGCAGGCCTTGAGGGCAGGGGGAGAGGAGGGATGGTCTCTTCTCCAGCTTCATGCATCCTATTACCTGTGAGACCTGCAGCACTGGAGACAGCAGAGGGGCTCCCCTCCCCATCTTCTTGGAAACCCTTCTCTTTCCAAAGGAATCTTAACCAAAGCCCAGCCAAAGGCATCCGCTTGTGTCTACCCTGTGAGCATCCGGCAAAGGTCATAGCGGGACAGAGAGAAAATCAGCACTCAACACAGCGGCAGATTCTGGTTTAGGCTACGAAGGTTGAAGCCGTGAGAAGAAAAATGCCTCCCTCTGGAGCAGCACAGGGCAGTGCCCGGGCCCAGGCTACGCCGACCAATTTGTGTCAAACGCTGCTTCGAAAAGCTGCCAGGAGAGGCTGTCTTGCTAGGAGCAGCTGCAGGGTGGAATAAAGGTGTGTGTATGCTGGGGAAGTTTAAAAACAGCTCCAAGCCTAATGACTGTTTTAGCGGTGACCTGGAGCCCACACGAAAGCAGGAAAGGCGTGCTGAATGGGCTCTCTGGTTGATTACCATCCATTGTCTGAAATAAAGCAAGTCAAAAAGATTGTTAAACCCTGCTGCGGTCTCAGGGACCAAATCAGCCAAACAAATAATTCCGCTGCTTGTTGTTAACACGTCCCAGAAATGTGAAACAAAAGGTACAAGCGATGTGTTGCTCCCCTCTCTAATTTTAAACAGGGTTCTGCAGACAAGATGTTCCTCACCGCAAATTCATTACAAAGCAGCAACAATACAGAGGTGAAACGAAATATAACTCCACATCTCCCTGGGGAAGTACAATCCATTTCTAACCCTTTTTTTTTTT
>VZTL01032851.1:16452-43595 GCA_013400535.1 Scopus umbretta
TTGGCTTTTGTGTAGACAACAGGCATCAGAGGCTAAGCAGACATAACAGAACCATAGGCCATGGTTAAAAGAAGAAAGGCTGATGTGAGATTACCCTATTCTCCAGTTTATTGTGCAAGAGAGGGAAAGAATGACAGCAGAGGTGGGAAGAATTACCATTGCTTTCATAAAAGATGGACAATTGGTTCTCTGAATTATGGAAAGATCCAGCTTAAATATAATAATTAGCACAGAATGGAAATGGAAGTTTCTTTCATAACAAATAGCAATTACCAAGGAGGCCTGGCTTCAGAAGCTAATGGGAGTTTGTAATGAATAGGGAACTATGGAGCGGATGTACAGTGAGCAATTTAATCAGCCCAGGGATATAAGAGGCCATGGTCAGCTCCAGTCAGCGTGGTGGAATATAAAACACATGTATTAAAAATATCAGTAAAGGAAACAATGAAGACATTCAAAATATAGGCTAAGAGTTAGTCACTGTGTATTTCTTCAGACTGCATGGTGCCGCCAAATCAAAACCTATTCATTCCACTCACTTAGGAAGTCAAAATGAAAAGAAATGCATTGTCCATATACTGGAAATATAGCAAGGCCTGAAATCCTCCATAAAGACAGTAGGTCACCCCAAATTGTCCAGCCTTCTGGGGATATGGAGGGAAGGGGGACCCTATGGCACAGCTTCTGTACCTTCAACAGAAAAGAACAAAAAGAAAAAAAAAAAAAGGTATACCACATGAGAAAAATTAGAAACGCAGGAATTTCTAAGGCAAGCAGAGAAAAAGTGGTGGTAAGGAGAGGCCAGAACATGGGCAGGAAGGAGGCATGGCTTTGCAGAAAGGGAGGAGGGGGTTAAATATTTGGGGAAGAGCAGAAGAAAGAAAGCAGAGAAACCGGAGTCCCACAGAGGGGGAGGAGGATGAGGGTGGCACCCTCAAATGTTCCAAAATCCTGACAATGTGAATTAGTCTTGCCCTGAGATTTCTGGACTCGGTCCATCTGTCTCTTAATACTTATCAGCTATATATCATCTTCAAACACCTGCAGAAACATTAATCCTAACACCAGTCTTCTCAGGTAGATTTGTAATGTTATTGTCCTCACCTATAAATATAAGAGCAGAAAGATGAGAAAGGAGACCAAGCAGAAGGCCTTAAACTGTGTCTAAACAAGGTGTCGAGTGGTGTTTTAATTCATATTAGGCAATGCTGGGGGGTTTCTGCATGTTTTCTCCCCGTAGAAACGAGTCCAGGCAAGCCATAAGTTCTCCTCTGTCTTCCCAGCATAAACTGACATTTAGACAGAAATTGCATTTAGTAGCTGAGGAGGAGGGACCAGTCTTTATAATAGAAAGGTAAAGAACGAACTTAATGAAGGAGTATCAATATGCCTGAGGGCAAGTACTGAAGAGGAGAGGGGAATGCCCCTGCAGAGCCATGGGTGTGTGACACAGGGTTATTGCAGACTGGACTGTTTGCAAGGAAAGGGGGAATTAGGAGCCGTCCCTCAATTGCAAAGGAATGTCTTTGAGATTCGATGCCCACTGCAATATCGTTTATGCAGGGGCTGCTGATGAGGATGACTGACTTCCCTGCTCACAGCTGAGATGTGGGCAGCAGCGGAACTCACATTTTCATCCAAATATTTCACTGAATTTTCCCCAAGTGTTTTTAATATCTCATCGCTTTCATTGTGAGTTGATTTGATTTTCTTTTAGTGCCACCAGCTGCTCCACGCACAAAAACAGTTGGCTGTGAACTTCAAAGTTTAACACCGATTTCCACTGCAGTTTCCTGCCAGGGTTCCTATAGCAGAAGATGGAGGAGGTAAAGTATCTTGTTAGGGACACATTTCTCTTCCATCTGGCCTGGAAAGGTCCTCTTCAGATACAACACATTCTTCTGCATATATAACTACAGGCATAATCCATCAGACCACAGGTCCACCTAGTCAACTGCCCTGTTTCCAAAGCAGCTGGTGGCTAAGTGATGTAGTTGTGTAAAGGTGTGCCAAGTGATATCCTTCCCCAGCATATTCCCAGCAGTCCCCTTTGTGCAATTTTCAGCTTACACTCTTTTCAGTATTTTTGCGTTTAATAGCCCTCAGTGGATTTTGCTCCCAGTCATTTGTCACATAACTTTTTCAGCCAATGTAACCAGCTATAATGCTGCGCAGCTCACGGTCCCAAGTGTGAACTGCAACCTGTGTGAAGGATGGTCTCCCTCCACAGCAAGCTCCAGGGATGAGTGTCTCACTTGATGCCTCCTAGCTCTTTTGTTGGAAAACTCTGTAAACAGCCATTCCCTGTTCACCCTTTCCTTGTCACTAGTGATTTAATACACCTCTCCTGTATCCCTTTGTTGTCATTTCTTTCTCGACCTGGAGAAGCCTTGCTCATACAGAAACTGTTCCGTAAGTCCGATTATCCTTGCTGCCCTTCTTGGTATTGTTTCTGTGTCAGCTGCATCCCCTCCGAACTGAGAAGGCCAGATGTGAAGACACATTGAGGACACAGGCACAGCAAGAGTTTGTGTGATGGCGACATGCTGCTTTTTCTTTTGATCTTTACGCCTTTCCTTATAAACCCTAATTTTCAGGGTGCTAGTGTGATCAATAACAAGCACTGTGATGATGCTTTCAACAAACTATTAGAAACCTAAGAGCTCGTTCTGGTGAGGTAGCAATCACCTTAGAGGCCATCATTTTTTACATGAAATTAGGCTTGTTTTTCCCACCTACACCACTTCATGTTTCCCTACAATGAATTTCACCGGCCACTTCATCATCTCATCATTCACTCTTATAACGTCCTTCTGCAGCTCTCACAATCAGCCTTGCATTCACTGTCCTGAATAACTTAGTGTGATCAGTGAACATTGTCACCTCATTTTTTCCGTTTTCGGATCATTTAGGAACACATTAAACAGCACGAGCTCCCCATACAAGTCCTCACAGGACTCCATTCATGACATTCTTCCACTGTGAAAGCTGACCATTAATTTTTGCCTTTCGTTTCTTTTTAATTATCCGTGCACAGACCTTCCTCCTTCCCCATGGCTGTTCAGTGCTGCAACAGCTGATGGTGACAGACCTTGTAAAAACAACCTTAGCGAGTTATCAATTAAATGAATCACCCTTACCTACGTGCTTGTGGACTCTCTGCACTTATAAAAAAAGTGTGTAAGTAGATGTGATTTTTTAGTCTTCTTCGATGTGAAGCCACATCCCAAGGCAGTGCGATTTCTAGCAGCGATTCACCAGATGTCAACAGCAAAATTCTCCCTGTCCTCGTGTGTGCAGCTTCACAGCTGAGTAATTCTGTAATTGCAGAATGAATGCCTAATCTTCAGCACCATTTATGTTTGTCTGGACACTTCCAAAGAGGTGCTTTCATAAGAAACACAAGAATAAAATGTGAAATAGCAGGCAATAGGTATTGTAACCTGCAAATAAAACAAAATTCTATGCCAAAGTTGATATTTGGTGTTTCATTTTGAATGTGGCATTCCCATTTCGCAAAACACTGTATTTTTGCAGTTATTTAAACATACATATATCACAGTCATCTTACTGCACTGAGTACGGTTCATTCATTTTTTAATTAACTGATCTTATTAGTTCAGTAAAACTATTGCAAAGTCTGGGTTCATGTATTTTAATCAACTACCTCTTTTTACCCAACTTTGGGCAAATCACAAGTAAAAGTAATACGACCGTTCTCTAAAGTGCCTAAGGAGATGATCTGAGCTGGTGATTTGTGGTCCCAGCACTTTGAGGATTTTCAAGTCAGTAGCTTGCAAACTCTAGGGCCCAGATTCTACCCATGAATTAAAGAGTGGAAAACATGCTTTTCTGCTTCTTGCAATAGTAACTGGCTGCCACGTTGTGAGTGAACCAGGCATTGACCTGAACTAGCTGAATAAACTAAAATGAAAAATAATCCCTCTACTGTCCAAAAACACTACTCTTGTCAGTATTTATCTGGCACCTCAGCGAGTCAGCAACCATCCACCAGCTCAGCAGTCTGCCTTTTGTTTAAAACATTAGCACCAAAAATGTGCTACTTTGTATTATCACCTGATATTCTAGTCTGCCATAGATCTGAAATAAATTTTTAAAACATTCCTTAAACTTTACCTTGCCATTGATTTTTAAATTGTGTCTCAAAGAAGGAAACAGTTATATTTAAGGAATCAATTTCTGCAGTAGACATCAAATTATATCTACTGTGAAATCACTAATACCGCACACTGAGTGGATAAATATTGCAATTGTGTGGGGAAAATTTCAGGAATATGAAACATTTTTGCAAAGCAAGAGGGGA
Source organism: Scopus umbretta (assembly GCA_013400535.1). Classification (NCBI taxonomy): domain Eukaryota; kingdom Metazoa; phylum Chordata; class Aves; order Pelecaniformes; family Scopidae; genus Scopus; species Scopus umbretta. Next base: position 20,777 of record VZTL01032851.1, read on the forward strand.
CCAAGGAGTGCAAAAAGCTTTTTAAATTCATCCTTACAAAACCAGCCACCTGTGATGGCACGGTAGCTCTGTGTCCCCAGGACTGCCATCCCAGACTGTACAGTAAGATCTTCTGCAGGGTTAGAAATATCGCAGAGAATATGATTTGGTTAAACAAAGCATCTCCTCCCCTCCGTGCAAAGGCCTTGGCAGAAAGTCTGACCCTGTGGCTGCCAGCACGGCACACGCGGCTGAGGAACAGGGCTGCACCACAGCAAGGCCCATCAGATGCAACTGGGGTGGGCTCACGAGCGTCAAAAGGGCGTTTGCCTCCACCACTCCTGCTGTTGTTGCACTAAGTAGTAGCAGAGAAGTGTATAAACATGACAGGAAACACAGATAATTGTTCCTCGTCCTTCCTTCATGCCAGAGAATATTTTAAAAATATTCTTGCTTTAAATGGGTGCTGGGCAAGACCATCAGAGGTGATGACCAGGCATGGAGTGCTTTCAGAGAAGTTTAACAGCATGCTGTCCCTTACAGTCCCCCACCACAGTATTTAAACATTTTATCTCTTCCCTGCACTCAGGATTATGTATTAGGAGAAGGAAGGAAGGATCTGGAAGATTGTTTTCCTGTGTTCTTGTTAAGCTTCTCTCTCTCAAGCCTGATGCCCATATGGCCTGTTAATAATGCAGCACCATAATTTAACACAGTTGGCCTTCAAATAAATCCCAAAGTAAGCATGGTCCGGGATAATGCTCACTTAATATGAAGTGTATGTCCCAAAGGTAACCAACAAGCAAACTGAACTACGAATGTGAAAAGATGGAGGAAAAATACAAGCCATCCCAAGCACTTCAGAAGTTTTTATTATTACTCTGTTGAGCTTTCATCCTGTCAGCTTAAATGAAAAAGGATTAGGTCTTAATATTGTTCTGCAGTTCCAGTGACTTCGAGTAAGGTGCAAAGTTTTAATCAGAATGATAAAAGGGGTTTGGGTTTTTTTTAGAAAAAGCTTGTGATTGCATTCTAATATAATCAGAGAGGGTGTTCCAAGGCAGCTGGTGAAACGTGATGATTTGTAGCATCAAAAAAAAAAAAAAAAGGAAAGAAAGAAAGAAAGAAGGAAAATGAAGGAGCTAAGGAGTTGGACAAGAAGTTTAGCTTTGTGTTAGCAAGCCAGGAATGAGCTAAGATTTCACAGCAGCGAGTATCACTGTGATAGAGAAGCAGGGCTTACAGGTTTCATTCAGGTCAGCCGCCGGGGACAGGTACACTCCCTCGGTTGATGCGGGGGCCACCCAGCAGTGCGATGGCTGCTCTTTGAGTGACACAGTCGGGAGGAAAGAGGAGCACTTTGGGCAATGCTTGTGTGGCAACCATAACCCCGGACACCATCCCACATTTACCGTGCCTTTGGGTTTTGAGACACAACCATTACTTCTTTTTCTGAAAGCATAAAAAATACATAAACCAAAGAGCGAGCGAGCTATTTAGACTTGAGAAAGACAAATGTCATCTCCACTGTGTCATGACTGTGATTAAGCCATGCCTCTTCATTAGCAACCGCGGCACTTACCCATGCAGGCCCTGCATAAAGAGAATAGATAGAAAACAAAGAAAAGGTGAGCAGATGGTTTGGCCAGTACATTTAATTTTACTGCACCTCTGTGAACTCTGTCCTGCAAGGTCAGAAGACAGGCCTGGGCCAGCAGCTGGTAGAGGTCTATTAAGAATTTTTAGTGTTCATATGGTTATTTTTACTGTGAAGAGCTGGCATGACCTGGACTGACCGGCAGGACAAGGGCAGCTCTCATGCAAGGGCATGTTTCCTCCAGCAGCCTTGCATTGCCTGTGCTGCCTGCTCTCACCATGGGGCACAGCCAACCTTGGGATGCAGCCCTAGCTGAAGTCCACAGGGTTTAGCAGATCAGGGCTCTCAAAAGGCTCTAGTTTTTCAAGAGAGAAAGCAAAAAGTATTACTAAATGTGAAAATCAATTCAGTTAATGTGTTTCCAGGGATTATTCACCAACGGTAACACTCTTAATTTGATTTCTGCCCACAGCACCCCAGCTAACATAATGCTTAAGTATCCAGAGGAGACAAAAATAAAATAACATAATTTTGTGATATCTTAGCAATAATAATGAAAAAGTTCCGTTTCTATAGTTATAGAAAAACAAGACCTATTACTCACATAACATTTAACTCACTTTCAATATGGCAGTATAGTTCTTTCATCTCAAAGCATTAATAAAATGTAACTGTTGAGCCCAAAGCACATGCTGTTGGGAAAGCAGATTTCCGTAGATAGATTTTCTAAAATATCTGAAGCTTTTTGTTTAAGCATGAAGAGGTAACTGAAATATTATTGCAACAATGAATCTAAAAACTCTTCCCAACATGCACATGTGGCCTGAACAATATATAAATAAATATGAGGTTGATAAATGCAACATCAGTTTCAGTTACTATTCTAGAGAAATCAGGACTTTCCCCCCTCCCAAATTACAAGTGTAAGGAAACGTGCCCGTTTTTTTCTCTTGAATCGCTCTTTATAAAAGGAGTTTGAAAATCACGGAAGCAAAACAAAGCACATTCCTTCATATGCATCATCAGGATCTGTTGCATTCTGCACTGGTTTGCGTGCCTGAAACCTGTAGTGTTGGCATGTGCATGAATTGGAAAGGAGGGATGAAACGCCCAGTAAAAAATGGGGAGTGGCTGGCTACACGGGAAGCACTGCTGGAAAAGATGACAAACCATTCACTAGTCAATAATGTGACGCTGTTTCTGAAAGAGGAAATCTTCTCCTGGCATGCATTTATAGGATTATTGTGCATAAAGGTTGAGAAGAAAATGATTGTTTCTATCTGTACTGGGGAGGCCTCAGCTACGCAGAAGTACTTACCTTTGGGAACCACGCTCCAGGAGTGCCGTAGGAGAGATGAAGAGAGCACGGAGGCAATGCTCATAATAGGTCATTTGGCCTACAGGTAGGTCTTCATGAGGAAACAGTAAAGGAACAAACTTACCTAAAAATGATTCTCTAAGGTTTTGTTTATCTTTCAAACACTCTTCTAAAAGAAGAAATAGCGACACAGCACCTAGACAGATGACTAGAGAAGGAAGTTGCCTATGAACTCAGGCAAAGGATTTGCACCCTCAGCATTTTCATGACGGCTGACATTCTAAATCTTACTTTGTGAGTTTCACAGTTTAGACTTTAACTCGCTGAACCGGAAGAACTTTGGGACATGATGGTTTGATACGGAGGCTGAACTTTTTTGCTGAGCACTATCTGCAGAGAAGAACAAAGAGATATATTAAGAGTACCTAAAAATCAGTATGCAGTTTTCAAATGGGACTGTATATCACAAAGATTTCCTGCATTGCATCTGCACTGGAAAGCAGTTCAATCAAGTTAAGATAGACGTATTTAAACAGTTTTGAAGTACAAAGGACATTTCACACAAGACAACTACCAGATGCATATTTCTGTTAACTACATATCCATCTAATAATGACTTACAGTTTGAAATATCTATTTGTCTGTTTGTTTGCTTGTATTAACATCAGATGGCTGTAAACAGCAGAAGTTATATCCTAGCTAGAACAGGCGTCTTTTCTGGAATACACCCACACCTATTCTGAGAGGTTCACCAGGCCCCTTAGCCACACCAGCAGCTCTATGCACCCATCCCTCGCGCTCTGCGGGTGGGCTACAGCTGCACCAGCACAAATCTCTCTAGCACCAGTTCGCTACATCCCTTGTCCATCCCTCCTCCGCCAGCCCCTCTGCTTTTCCCCGAAGGCAATAAACATCCCATCTGTGCAGGCATCCCATAGCTTGATCCAGAGCCTTTAATACCTGGTTAGAGCTAGGATAGGAATAAGCTGCTCTCACCTGTTTATCCAGTGCTAAGTCCCCAGGAGAAAGCAAGGGGGTCATCCTCCTTACGGTAACTACTTTTGCCTTTCTTGTTTGCATCTTATTTGTGAATTTTCTACCGGCATTACTGGGCATTTTAGGAAGTGTGTATGAGAGACATTTTGTCAGTTACCTTTAACTTTCTAAGCCAGAGCCAAAAGGTTCATCAATTGTCAATGAGCCTCCTTTCAAATTGTGGATATCCTCATGCGCAAAACCTGCACTTCACTCAGGAAAGCAATGGGAGCAATGCTAGGTTTTTTTTTTTTCAGTGCACACGATCTCAATTTGTAGCAGAGCAGGTTAAATCCTAACACAAGTTCAGCAAAATGGATCCCACTTCTTGCTATCCTTTTATCTATTCCAAGCTATCAATTAGTGTGTGAATTATGGGTGTTTTTTGGTTGCCTCCTGTGCGTACAGTGTACTCCTCAAAACATATGTTTCTGCTAGATCTGTATTGAGGGCTTAAAGACGCCTGTATTGCACAGTTCAAAGTGTGTAGGTGTTGCATTGGTAACTCATCAGTTTGTTTATGCTTATGGTACCTTTACTTTATGCTTCTAGTGCAGTGTTTCTGAAGTACCCTTCTCTTTTCACGGGGTGCATTCAAAGCAGTGCATTGCTATTTGCAAGTTTTCTGAAGCCCTGTTACATTGATCGTTGTGTATTCACAATAAATAGCACTGTATTTTAATTGGATTGGAGGAGGGTTGGGTTTTTTTTTTCCTTGTCAAAAAGCAGAATTAATATAGATGTTCATTAAAGGCGTGAAGCCAGAGCATGCTGAGGGTGGTGCCAACTGCTTGTTGCAGGTTAAATTGAGGCAAAGGACACAGCAAAAATTAAAAATATTTTCTCATACATGTAAACCTGCAAAGAACTGCTGCTTCCCTCAGATCCCGACTAGCACACAGTATTGGTATGCAGAGCCCAGCAATTTTAGCACTCCTCACAACTCCAGCCTAAAATTTTCTGTTGTTCAGGGCATGCCTTGGTTGCATTCACTCATGGTTTTGAACGAGCTAAGAAAAAAATATGGTTCTGGTTTTCTGAAGTTGCTTTCTCCGTGAGACACTAATGATGGGTTATTTGCTCTGCCCTTCTATTTTATTAAGAGGAGTGCATGTGGATTCTCATGCACTTTCTTTCTTCGTGCTGCAGAGCGCTACAAAAATATAAAATCCTAACTCAAAGGAGATTAAATTAGATTTGGGAGATGTGAACTCCCAAAAAAGAAAAGAAAACAAAACCCCTAATCAGCGTGTTGTGATCATGGAAGACATTCTAAAGAAATTTAATGCCATGTAATACATATTTAAAAGGCAGCTTTTTACTGCCATATGTTTTTTCCTGTTTGCTTATGCATGGTAACAACTAGCATTGAGACAAAAAATGCATTAGAAGCCACCACACAACACAGCCACCCACGGAAACAGCAAGTTAATTTAGCATCGGCTTCTTGTGGTTTTAGACAGAGACGCAAATGGCAGATTCTAGTAGTACCAGGCTGATGCAGCTGGTTGTCCTATGTCCTCTCTCTTATCGCATTGAGACACCACCCCTGCGTCTGCTCCGCTTGGTTGTTGCTCTGATGCATTCGTGAGTTCTCTGCACTCTTCTTACTTTATGATGAGAAAATAATTGTTGTTATAGGACCTGTCTTCTGTGACAAGCCAACCATTGGGATGTAAATGTAGTTTCTTCCATGACTCAGGGAACTCTTTCAGTTCGTGGTTGTTCAGAGAGGACCGACCGAGGGCTAGCTTGACCGAAGGACGTTGGTGAAACAATTCTGTGGTGGCTGACCCAGTCTCACAGGTGCCTGCCTCAGTCAATGAACTTGCAACCTGGGGTAAGTCACACAAGCATCCTATTCAACCTCAGGGAAAGGAGTATGTATATTGCACTTGAATCTGTGGACATGCTTCCTGACAAAGGGTCAGACTAGGGACAATAATGTACTCCAGGATTGCACCTGACGTACTTGGCAGCTAATGGTATTCAGGTCATGGGACCGGGCTGACATTAATCTGATGTAGCCCTTCCAAAATGCATGTAGTGGGGATATCAAGTCCCCAGCACCAAGTGTTTTCAACTGCGCAGCTGTTCCCACCGGACCACAATACTCGCTGATGTAGACAAAAGCATCAGCATGATAATCCAAGCTGTTCAGCTGCATTATCCTCCCTCTGAGATTCAGAAACCCTGAGCTTCTTCCTATATGGTCGCCTTTACTCATGAATCACTGGCACAGACAGAGATGTGAAACAGGCACAGATCTTATGTCATCTTTCTCCTAAATCCCCCAGTGACCACTGGGAAAGCACAGGTACATAGAAGGTTTAGATCCCGCCCAAAAGGTGCACAAGGAATTTGAAGACTTATTTTTATCAATTTGTGGATCTGTTTCCAACACATCAGTCTCCTTCTCTCTCCAAACTGAGCTTTCCTTTCTGTTGCTTAATACCATTGGTATGTGTTAAGTTCTGGGAGATGTTATACTCTCTCCAAAAGACAAGAGCATTCTGCTCACAGTAAACAATATTTCCACAGGAAGTTCAAGGTGATTCCTAAACTGGGGTTGAACAGGGTTGAAGTTCATCCAGTGAACAGTGAACTGTATTGTACTCTGCCTGTGCAGAGCTTTGCCTCTAAATGGATAAAAGATCATGCTAGAAATTCATTTCAGTCTGTACAGCCATAAAAGCCACACCTCTGAAATTTTGAGGACTTTCGGCAAATCACTTACTGCTGCCAAATGCACAGAACAACTTAATTAAGGTTAAAAAAAAAGACCATCATATGCAATCAGGATCCTATTATCACAAGAGAAAACCATTATTCCAGTGACTCTACACCCTTCAGGAGAAGATACAAAATTGTTTCTGCCAACAGATGGAAAAATACTCTTTAATGATACACCTTTTGACACTAAAGAATGAAACCTATCTGGATTTCAAGAATTCTGAAGGTTTTTTAAAAAATATTTTAGTTTAAGAGAGTTTAAGACCTAGACATGGCACACGTACTAGCTTTTTAAAGCAACATGGTAGAACTGAGTAAGTAGGCTAGTGGTAAATAAGGTTCTGTGGTACCTCTCCAAGTTCATTTCAAGAAGCCATGACTTTTTGTTACAGAGAGATTGCAGCCAGAACAGACTGTTAGGGAAAAGGTTGCACTCTGAAAATGTAAAAGGACAATGCAACAAAGGATGCATCATCAGATATTAAATCAGATGTCATCAGGCAAATTTTAACCTTTGCTTAATAAAAACCCCTCAATAAATATGTCGATGTAAGAGCACAGAAAACATACATTTTATTAGCTGTTAAGATTTGAGATAAATCTTTATATTTATCCTTAACTAAAGCAGGAACTGCTTCAGTGTGTGTTGGCTATGCCTCTTGTCCTGTTCTGTAACTTTGTGTTGCAAGAGGGAAACGGTGCAGTGAACTGAGCTCCTAATAGTGCTCTTGTTCCCTGTTTGAACTCTGATTTTCCTTTCCTTGGGGACTGGGGGTATGGACAGAAATAAGGAAAATCAGTGATTCCTGATCAATCCTCACATTTCAGCTCAAGCCAGATACAATTTTCTGGAGTAGTGCACCAACAGGGGTTGACTGGCTCAAGAACCTGGGAGCCCCCTGGCCTTGGCTGGCCCTTCCCATGCTGTACAGATCAGCAGAGACTTTAAGATCACTCTCATGGCCTCAGCATGAAGCAGTGATTCACAGTTTCTGGAGGGCAGATGTCCACATGAGGAAGTCCCTGATCAGCACTGGGCATTTTTTGAGATGGTATGGAGAACAGATAACTTACAGACTTCCCATTGTGGGATTTCCCCTTTATTTTTAAACTTTGTTACATAACTTGCTTTGTCAAATGCCACTTCTCACCATTATCTTTTACACATATGTCAAAAAGCAGCAACCTTTACTTTTCCACCTTTTGCAGCAGATATGCTTTCCTGGACAAAAAAACAATAGAAATCTTGATAAAACATGAATTAGAGATGACAATTATCTTCCTCTTCTTGCTGAAGAGGCAACTGAGGCTCCTGTATGGTTCCAGCATAGTGGAAACTCTCTTTCCGTCTGCTAATCCAGAGATAACTAGCCAAAGGAGGCTGGCTGCATAAATTTCCTCTTTCACAGGGTCTCTGTTCAGAACACGGTGTCTGTTCCAAAATCTGATGAGATTTTGGAATTTTTCCTTTGATTCAGTTGGTGTTTTCAAAAAGTCTCTCTCTATAGTCATACTTTGGGGTTTGGAGGTGACATTGTGTTGATTCTACAAAGTTTATAGAAAATGATGGAAGCTTTGAGTGATCCTTTGTGACTTTCCTCAGTGCAGAGCTTCAGAAAATGTTTGGGGAAAATATTCAAAATCAGTAACATTTGTAAATCTTTTCCAGTTCACCTTCCTGCTATCTATAGCTGAGGAATCAAGAAAGTTTATTGTATCAAATAACCTAGGTTGGACTATTCTTGCACTCAGCATCTCAGCACAGTTAATCAGTTCTCCAGGACGTAACTGCAAGTGGAGTTTAGGATACTCAAGGCAGAATTTAACACTCTGCTACGTAGTCAGTGTTGCAGATTTCTTTCATTCATCCCTGAGTAAAGAACTTACCGCGACAAATCATTTTACTGTTAATTCACTTCTGAGCATTTACACTACAAAATTCTTGCTCCTCATTTACAGAGAAAAAGCTGAAGGATTCCACCATACGGATATAAAAATATTATCTCAGATGGCTTATTATTTTATAGCATCCTATTTCTCACCCACAATATGAATTCTTACTTGCACACTACCCAAATATTAACAGCAACTACTTAACATTGACATCTGTCCATTACTGCTGTTCTCTGTTCCCTAAGGAAATGAGGTTATGCAGTTGCACTGTCTATCCATCCATCTGCCTGTCTGCCAGTTTCCTCAGCCCCCCTAAACAAGTTCTGGTTCTTGGCCAGCTGCAATGACATTTGACAGAAACATTTAAAAGCAAAAATTAACAAGCTTCATGAAAATGAAAGTCAGACAAAGACAACAGACCTAAATTACTGTCACCACTGTGGGAAAGGCAGGCAGAGCTCTGCCGTCCTCCACCTGGCAGCAGCTACCTGGCCAACAAGCCAACATGTCCTTGCCTGTCCATCGGCGCTGTGGGGTCTCTGCCTGACCTCTGCCTGCACTCTTACTTGCCCTTCGCAGTGGCAGGAGAGTCTGTGCAGGGAAGAGAGGTTATTATCACAAGGAAAGGGTCTTAAGGACACAAACCTACAAGAAACTCAGCTACTGGAGCTAGAGGTTTCATTAGCTCTGCAGCTCATGGGACAACCTCTCTCTTATTTATGTGGCTGCCATGGCTGAAAGCCCCCTTTCTGTATCAGACCCCAATTTTCTCAGCACTGTACAAATACTGCCTATAAAGACAGTCTCTCCTTCTTCCTACCAAAACCTTAGTCATTCTTACGGTAGTTTCTGTCTCCTGATTGTGTGTCAAATAAAAACAATAAAGACAACAAATTGTGGAATAAAGATAATCTAGAGTGATGGGAGAAATGCATGTAAAAAATGCATAATGAAGTCAAACTGTTGCTAGTGTAAAGTCTCAAGTACGATTAGTAACTTTGGCTATGTCACTATATTTATTTTGTATTCTCGCTGGATATGTCACTGACGATACCTTCAGAGGGCCTGATTTCTCAGGCGTAGTGCTCAGTGCTGTGAAACAAAGTGAAATCTGTGTATGGGGTTCGTGCAGCTGCTGATCCAATGTGAATGGCTGAAATTATTGCTCCCTCAGCCAGAAGCGCCCTCCCTGTAGATGCAATGAGATGAGTGAACTGACCATATGTATGTTCCAAATCTGTTACAATGTGAAACAGAATAGGTAGCTTTAATCACACTTGGTCTATTTCTGGCGCCAGGAAAAGAAAATAAATCTGTCCTGTCACCTTAGCAGGCATGATTTTTCCTCTCTCTCGTGGGCACTAAGAGCTTTTGACAACAAAAGTACCTTTTATTTGAGGAAAGGGGGTGGCGGGCAGGAAGGGCGGGGCGGACAAAAATAAACATAATGCAATGTCTCAAAAAATCATTCGACCATGCAATTCCAAAGTAACCAGGCAGCAGCAAAGCCCGTTGCCCCTGGCCAACCCCAAATCCTCCCCAGGACCCTGTGAGACACAGGGAAACCATAAGAGTGCCCACCCCATGAGTTAGCCTCCACCCAGGTTATGTCAGCCCAGCCACCCCATCCAGGCTCAGCTATAATGCCAATTTTTCACCTCCTTGAATCTAATCACATTTCCCCACAAAGTCAACCTGACGCTGTTTCTCACCCTGGCCCTGCCCAGTCAGGGCTAGCCGGTCCCAAGAGGGACTTCCAGTGTCAGTGGACATCCCTTGCCGGGCCGTGCTGGGCAAGTTTCCCTTGCCAAAGCACCCCATAAGCTCAGGGTGACCTGTGCAAGGCAGGTCCCCTCCTGCCTGACTTCTGTGCAACTGAAGCAGTACGAAATAAGAAGTCAAATAGGCATTAAAAGCCACGCAGACTCTGGGGAAAGTGCTGGAAACCATGTTTGAAGGACTATAGCAGCTCACTGGTAACTACTGGATCACTTCAGCTGTTCATCACAACAAACACAACCAATTCCAAGGCATAAAAAAACCCAACCAAACAAAGCCAGAACAAGCATTCAGTACGGAAGGTTATACTTTACATAAATAAAATAAATGAGGGTCGTGAAAGTTGGGTGTCCCATGTTTTTCCGTATAGAAGCACAGAAAATAATCTGCAAAGCCAATGGTTACAGGGTTTTCAGTTACACAAACTAATCTGATCTTGGTCAAGAGGGTGAAGCTCCCCCTCCAAATGTTTTGTCATGTTCTGTTTTAATTTTACTGCCTTCTTTTTCTGCCCTTTGGGCAGTTCAAAGAATCACATGGTGCACTGAGGAGGGAGTGTCAGTGCTCTGTGCCACTCCACATCAGCATAAATTTCAGAGAAAAAAAGTGCAGGAACAAAAAATTGTTCTTTTTTAATCTGAGAAAGAGTTAAGCCCTTTTCTCTTACCCACAAATCAGGAAAAATGGGAACGATTTTGAGATATCTTTGCCTTAATCCTCTCTGCTGAGGAAGAGCGTTGTCTACATCAAGTCACCATATGGCTTTACACCAAAAGACTCTCTTTTTAAGGAAAAAGAAAGTTCCATATTCTTGTTTTCATTCACAGTTTCTGCCAAAACTATTTGCAGGTGGTTTTCGTGGGTGAAGATGAAGAGCTCTTTCATCTTCATGCAGTTACTTTGACTTAATTTCCTTCAATTCATTCTATCAGCTGCTGCAATTATTTCTCTTCACAGAAACCTTCGCCGCCTGTTAGCAAATTCCCGGCACTGTGCGGCCGAGTACCCACAGCAATACTTACCACCAGTTTCAGCGCCAGAGCCAAGCGTGTCTTCTTCTGAAGGACAGATTAGTAAATGGGCTCTGTTTACTTCTGACATTTTCCTTCCCCAGGGCGATAGCACAAGCGAGTCCGACTGGAAAAAAAAGGAAACACCATTCATGCACGTATGGTTTATTTTGAAAGACATTTTCAGGAACAAAGACAGCCAGTACAGAGAGAAAGAAACAGGAGTTCCCACTGCTCGCTTTGGCTGCAAAACGTATTTTGCTGTTGCAATTATCCGGTGTGCTATTCTGTGGTACATTTTCAAATTAACAAGGTGACATGTTGTGGCAACATAAATCGAACAGCAAAGATAAGAGTCTTCCCAGCAAACATTTGGGTAATACAGGTCAGTCTGTAGTCGGCCTCAGCCGTCTATCTGGCAGCTGTCCCGACTATTGCAGGGTTGGAGCACTGCTGCTGTAATCAGAAACAGAAAGCCAGTCCTTCTCCAGAAAGAAAAACTTCACCATTTCACATCATTTCTGGAGCTCCCATTTTTCCGTACATCCAAATATGCGTGCTTCTTTTGACCGATGTTATTTCCCTGTCACCTGCCCACACAAGCATTTTCTTCTCTAGCTCCCTCATGCCTTCACTATATCTCTCAAATTCATTACTTACTGCTTACCTCTTTTGGGCAACTGGTGACTCCGTTTCTGGTTTGAATGTGCTGCTTCTGAGACAATACACCTACTGAACAGGGTTTGATTGCTTCGAGGCAACACCCTCTTCAGCGGTGATACCGTTCCTCAACGCCTGGTCTGTGCTAGCTCAGGAATCACTAGCAGCAGGTCAACTGGCCTTGAACGCATGTCCTCAGCTGCACCTACTGGTTCTGTGCATACATGAGGGGTTTGAGGGCTACAGGAAAACTATTCCACACTACCTAGCCTCCTTTAAAGGAAGATGAGTTCTAACTGGTTTTAAGCATAAAGAAAAGTAGCAAACTCATCTTAACTTTTTGAGACATTAATGTAGATTTGGACAAAAAAATCACATGACAATGGCTTTCTCTCTGCCTTCTTACCTCTTCTTCTCCTTTCTTCATCTTTTTTTTTCTTTCTCTCATCTTTACCCCTCTCTCTTTTCCTAATCTTTTAATCTCTTTTGTGTTCTCCCCTTGTCTTTGTGTTCCTTGGTCCTGCGCATCACCAACACCTCTCGCCAGCTTGGTTCCACTTGGAGCCTGGGGCTGACAGAAGCCAGAAGCCCAGAACTGGGGTAGGAGAGTTCAGTGCAGGTCAAGGTTGGTGTGAACAGGCTGTGCCCTACATTGCTTAGCACGTGTCCACTTCTTGGTCACAAGTGCAAAAGTCTGATGGGTCTTCCTAAACACAAAGCTCCTGGTTCAGTCTGGGGAGTGCTGTTTGAAAGGAGACAGCCCGGTGCCAATGGGGCACAACCAGGTTTCATTTGCTGATGCAGATAGAAGTAGCTTGCACAGAGAGACAAAAAATGTGGCTGACTCTTGTATAAGCAGGTTTCATGTCCTAACTTCATAGAAATCCTCTGCATTGCAAACACTGTGCTTCTCAGCTGGATTTTGCAGGCTATTCACCACCAGCAGTGTTCATTGTTCTCTGCTCCAGATCCTTGCTTTGCTTCCGAGACATGCAGAAAGGTGGCCTGCAGCAACAGTGACAGAGCAGGGCTGGTCTTGGCCCAGGCTGAGTGCTTTCCCTACTCAGAAATCCTGACTGTAGGCGGGTTTGACGGGTTCCTGGGAAGAGGGCTTTCACCTTTGCAAGCAGAGGTCTGTGGGAGCATATGGTCTGTGTCAGTAGCACCTTGCTCATCACAACAAGCCACAGGAACTGTAAAACTTAATGTATTCTTTGTGTACTTCTTAAGAGCACCAATGGCTCTGGGCTACAGAATCTTTGTTTTCCTTCATGTCTTCTTTTACACTAGCGGCTTTTTATCAGGTTGATAATTCAGCTATATAAGAATCCCCTGATATCAGCATTAGTTTTGTTGGATCCCTTATCCACTGCGTGAAAACAGACAGGCATTTTGTTGAAACAATAAATCCATTATGTCAACACAATTAATTCTGTTCACTGACTAAAACATTCTGTCGAGGAACAAAAGGCATTAACCTAATATCTTTATCTAGTTGACAAAAAACAAATTAGTTCAGAGTCTTTGATGTCATTGTGGATTACACCAAGGAAAACCCTTCTTGTCGACATAGCATTTTATCATCATTTTGTGGGGAGTCAGGACACATGGGCTTTATTAGGGCTCTGCAGAGCAACACAGGGAAAATTATTGCATCTGTTTGTGCCTGTATTTCCCTCTGTCTGTCTGGACCAGGGCTTCTGTAGAGAACCATTTCTAATTATGTGCTCGTACCATCACGGCCTGTTCCCTAGGTCAGGGACCATCATTTTGCTGTGCGTTTATTTTTATAACACAAAAGGAAAGGAATGGGTTCCCCCTCTGCTCTCGCAGCACCAACAATAAGCGCTTGATTTCTCTTGGCGCTTCTTAATGCTATTATAGACCGAATCACTTTCAAAGTCATTGGTGAACACAAGGGGTTTCAAGGCTCCAAGTTTCTAAATGAGATCAGCTATCCGTGCATGTCTCCATATGCCTTAAGGAAAGTCCTTCTCTTCTCACATGTGTGCTTTTTCCTACAGCCATTGAAAATTAGAGGTTCAAATTTCACATTATTTCTTCAGGGAATTATTTCATTACAAAGAGACCTCAGGTTTCACTGAAGCCCTTAACAGCGGGCTGTGTATGCACAGAGAAAGGAAGTTTTACACTGGGGTAATGTTCTTTTTCTCCCCCTTTCTTCTCAGAAGAGGTGAATTACGTTATGAGTTTTTAAATCAGCGAAGTAGTCAGTCCTGTCTCCCTGGAGGCTAAGGTATGGCGGTGGTTTCCCTCAGCTCCTCCTGGCATTGGAATGGCTCCTCTGCAGCCAGCCTGGGACTGGAAAGAATGAGATCAGGTGATGCAAACAAATCCATCCTGTTGTAGAGGGCAGGCTCCGTGAGTTCAGATGGTCCTGGGATGCAGGACTACCACTGACGCCACTGCAGCAATTCCTTTACCACCCATGGATATGGATATGAGCAGCCCTTTTGGCCACGGGAGCAACCCACATGCAGAAGTTCAAATTTGTTTTCCCACGGACACAGGGTTTGTGCAGCACCTCCAGCACCACATTTGGCCATGCTGCATAAAGTCAGGGGCTCCTCTGTTCATCTTCTGAGGAAGGTCCTTCTTTAAAGACGGCCATTTTATTTTGTGCTAACAGCACTATACACAAGCGTGCAGATCGGCCTTGTCTTTTTTGCTGAACGGAAAGGTTGTTATGGAAAAGATTCTGGCTGAGATTTATCAAATCTGAGATTTATCAAATCAAAGCTAAATCTCTGGTCTGCCAGACAAAACCTGTGCGTGTCCCAGGTTTCCTTTTCTTCAGCATCCATCTGGAAATGGCCACAGCAGCACTTCTTTTCCTCACAATCAGATATCTCTTGAGAGTGAAGAGGGTTGTGAAGTGCTACCACGTGCAGTAATCTGAGTAGCAACTAAGCACAAATATATTTTTAGAAGATGGACATTTCACAGTGGTCACTTGGCTGTCCACTCCAGCTTCCTTATGTGCCCTGAAAGTAGCAGGACACCATCAGTCTTTGAAGTGCTGTAGGTCCCACACACACAGGTCAGGGCACGGGGCAGTGTGAGATTCATCCTAGCTACCTGCTTACTAGGAAGCTACACTTGGCTTATCTATGGGACTAACATCTGGTAAGGGATTTAAGAGGTTCCTTTTAAAAGAAAAAAAAAAAAAAGAAAGCATTAAAAAGGTGCTTACAATAAACATTCAAGGAAAATCCTCAAATTATACTTCATCATATCTAAACCTCCTTCAGACTACATGCCTACATTTCTTTTTCAAACTCCCAGTAGCTGGGTTTTTCTCCTTACACTGTCTAAAAGGCAACAGTGTAGCTCCATGCAATGCAGATAGAATGATTGTGAATTGTGTGGTTATCAATAGATTCCTGATTAGCAATTTTTCTTCCATTTATGCCTGCAGTGATTAAGAGATATCAAGCTCCTTCTTTCCCTTTTTATGAAAACTTTTTTTTTTTCTCTATTCTGCTGGAAAATAATCAGTCTTGTGATTTGGCCCTCTGCTGTGGTCATGCATTGTTTCAGAGTAGCTTGTGAATCACAGTTGTGAGCTGAATTTCTAATGTACTTATGCATGTGCTTACCTTTAAGCTGGCGAGTGATCCTTGCAAGATCAATAACACTGTGTTTAAGCACGTGCTTAGGGGCTTTGCTGGACTGAGACCAAAGTATTCAGAATCTACAAAGCTGTATTCGTGGTGGATAAGTGCTGTAATCTTTAGATTCGTTATAGTTTTAATTTAACAGCCAAGGCTTTCTCATTTATTAGGTAGCTGCTGTCCCCTAAGCATATTGGCTATGACATATTTTTGAGCGATCGTCTCAATGTTCCCACAGTCCTCATCTGTTGCATCAGTAAGGCAGTCCGCGCTCTGAACTTCAGAGGGAGTACAGAAGTTATCAGCAGGATCAAATTATGTGATAGCTATTTTGCTAATTTGGTTAATGAGATGCTTTTCCAGTGTGAGACAGATGTTGCCTATACGCACAGGCACAGAGAGAAACCTAGATCTCTGGAAATAGAATTACTGCCTTTGGGAAATGTTCTGCTCAACATACTTGCAAATGCTCGTGGGAAGCCATCCTGTTTTACCTAGCTGAACTGAGATAATTGGCTAGGGATTTTCTGTCTCCAATTTTAAACTTTTCTGATATTATCTGGAATGCTTCAATACTTGGTCGCTGAGGTTTTGCTGTGTTTCCTAAGCTATGCTCTCTGAAATCAGCTGCAAAATCTTATTAAAACATTGCTTGAAATCATTTCACAGTCAAAGCCAATCTGTCTAATGTACTATCGTAATATTTTAGATAGCATCTGCACAGAGGTCCCTTAAAAAGAAATAGACTTAATTGTGTATTGTTCCTCTGTTATGTTTTTCCACTTATTTGCCCAGTATATTAAATCTGCTGTACACAAACTATTCATTCTTCCTAAACAGAAAAATTAAGTTAAACTTTCAACACAAAACATTTCCCTTCCAGACACAGAAACACCTCTTGCTTTGTAGCAAATAAAATCTTAGAACATAACACAAAAGTGTGCAAATACTTACGGTGTGGTAGGACAGAACTAAAAGGTGGCAATTAATATCTGGTACTAGAGAAGAAATGCAGACTTATTGAATCACAGAAGAATGACTGAGGTTGGAAGGGACCTCTGGAGACCACCTAGTCCGAGCCTCTGTTCCGAGCAGGGTCACCCACAGCAGGCTGCCCAGGGCTGGGTCCAGCTGGGTTTTGATTATCTCCAAGGATGGAGACTCCACAACCTCTCTGAGCAACCGGCTCCAGTGTTCAATCAACCTTAAAGTAAAAAAAAAAAATTATTTGTCCTATTTTCCGAATAGAATACTGTATGTTGGAAAAACATTCAGCTGCAGTCTCTCACAGAGGGCTGCAGAACTGCCCTCAGGCCACCATCAAGTCAGCAAAATGATGGCAGTCCCAACTGCAGTGTCACAAACGGGCATCAGGGTGAGAGACACAGGAAACTGTAGTGAAGTAAGAAGGCATCAATGGTCTTTTTGAAATACATTAGCATTATCACAGAAATGAGCTATTGCCGCAGTATTAGTGCGTTGCCCTGCCTCAGGTTTCCCCAGGTTTTGGCAGACCAGTTCTGGCAAATCTATCGGTACCTTGAGGTGCTCCCATGCCAGTCATCCCCAGCTGTGGGACACTCACCCCAGAGCAGACAGCTGTGTGGGCTGTCCCACCACCACACAGTGGGACAGGCTCAGGAAACCCACTTTCTTCTGTGGCTTATGCTAAGATGGATGGAGGAAGGGGCTGTGGATGAATACTCTCCATTGCTGACTCTGCTGCAGCAAATGCGGCTGTGCACAGACAGGCAGACCAAAGGCGTGACAGCAGTAACATTTTAAAACCATTTAGCAAATATGACCAGGGCTTGCCTGTCAACTCCCATATTTAAAATGGCATCATAGATGAAAGAATCACATAGTGCTGTCTCCATAAGCTACATGCAGGATAAAAAGGGACAGTGCACTTGTGGAAGGGCGCCAAGTAAAGTAAAACAAAGTTTGGGGTTGAAAAGAGGTGCTCAATCGCTCAATAGAAATGCCTGCTGTGGGAGCAGGGGAAGGTAAACTGCTGACTGATGAGTGGTGCCACAGTGCCAGGTCCATGAACCCCCTTGCAACTCCAGTTTTGGGTCACCAGCCCCATGCATGTCGCCCTGGGGAACACAGCAGGCCCACTCACATGGCTGAGGCAAACACATGAGGACAGCCCACCAGATAGCCCAGCACTGGCCTTCATGGGTGTTTTGATGGCTGAGAAGGAAGGTAGAACAATTACTTTCTCTGGGTCCTTGCACTGCCTCTGATCAGCCAGAGGTCCTGGGCATGGAGGACCCCATTGTTCTTAGGATGTGGATGGTAGCATGTCAAGCACGGAGAAGCACAACAAAGGCAGATGTTGCTGCAACTTTTTCGTTGCCAAATCATATTTCAGGAGCCCATACCTGCATTCAGGAAGGCAGCTATTGCCCTCTGAAGACTCATGACTTCCTTACTTCCACCTAATGGCTAACTATTTTGGGATGGCACATCCACCATGCACCTGACACAGGTCTCCATAGCCTTCCTCCAAGCTTTCTAACTTGGACTAAGTGACTAGCAAGTACCAACAAAATCACCTGAGCCTCTGCTTTCCAGGGTTTCCCAAAACCAAATTAGCTGTGATTACACAGATCACATACACAGCACTTGTCCCACCGGTCCTATGGCAGGTGTTAGGTGGAACATGCCTCCAGCCCTCTTACTGAGGACGGCAGGTGAAGGGCTGGAAGCAACACTGTGAACACTGCCCTGTGCAGCCCCTACGAGCCTTTCCATAGTGACCAGAGCAGCAAGGACTGGGGTTTTTGTCAGCCGTCTGCCCTGCCCTCTACACCCACTGCACCCAGTCAGGCCAACCATACCCTGGCTGCCTCCAGAGAGGATCACAGCCACACTGGGTGCACAGGGATGGATGGGCCATGTGAGGACACAGATTCCTCTGCAGGGTGGCAAATGGCAGAAGATGAATGAAAAGCACCAGATGGCTTATCAGGTTTATCTTTTCACCCTCTTCTCTTGCTCTCCAGCAGCATTTGTCCACAATATCTTCTGGGCAAGCATATTTCCTTTGCTTGCGTGTCCCTGGGCCCTCTCTGCCCCTCCCAAACACCACGGTGTGCCCATGAGCATGGCCTCCACCACCCCCAGGAGAACTCACAGGCCTCAGGGGGAGTGGCTGGGTGGGGAAAAACATGTCACAAAGTGGCTGCACAGAGGATGGCAGGAGGGAAGTTCAGGGAGTAGCTTTCTCCCCATTTCCCAGGGTGAAGGCAGGGAATTTGGGGGCTGTGGGTGAGGGAATATGGATGAGCAGCTCAGGAGGAGTGAGAAAGCCACAGCTATAGGGAAGCAAAGATGTTCAGAGCACAACAAAACCATACTCCCCAGGAGGGCCAACATGGCCCTTATGCATTAGGGAAACAAACAGGGCTGGTGGGGATGCCCAAGACGTTTTGACGTAGGGCAAGACTGACCTGGAAGGCAGGCAGGGAGGGAAGAGGGCAAACCAGGACAACAGAACCAGCATCACTTGGTGGATCCACACATCCCAGCAGGGACTAGCAGTAGTAAACCCTGGCCACACCACCTCACTGCAGCAGGCATGATGCTCCACCATTGAGAAGAGATGGCTCCAGTCATCCCACTGTGAGCAGAGCCTGGGGGTGCTGTGGGCACCTAAGGTCCATTGCTGAGGCCCAGGGATGCAGCAGAGCCAAGAAAGGACATAGTGCAGCTTCAGGGGCAAGGCATCCTTCCTATCCCTCCTCCTCCATAATGCAGGAGGCTTGCAGCAAACCTGAAGGTGTATTTGACCTCACCATTGCCCGAGAAGCGCTTCAGAGTGCTGTGCAACCTCCTGGTGTTTCCAGAGCCTCTGTTAGTGCATGCATCCAGAGCAAGTCCTGGAGGTTTCAACAGCTGCGTGGCCGAGTAATTGGTTCAGGCCCTTGTGTCCCTGCTCAAGGCCAGAGTGCATGAGGTGTGCTCCTGGAGCAGATCCTCCAGTTTCACTTAATCCAAAAGGGCGGCAGGTCACTAACACCAGAATCTCACTACAATGTGAACCGAGGCAGGGTCAGTGGGGGTGACTGGAATGTTCAGGTGGAAAGCACACCCAGAGCCAGCTAAAATGCCAATGCAAATGTGCACTGACGGCTCTGCCCTGCACCTGTTTCTTGGCTGAGCTGGTATACCAGCTTTTAAGCAAAACAGGACTTTGATACGGACCAAAAGCACCGATTAACTGGTCCTCAAAAGAGATTTTGTTGTGGAGTCCGTTAGGGCGGTGTAGGGTCTTTCCTTACACATTTTGAAACTCAGAGCTGAGTCAAAGTTCAGAGCAAAAAAGGAAAGAAGGGGTTTTTTTACGTCTTGTTCATCTTTATTATTTGAAGGCAGGCTTTTCAAAGATGAATGCCTGACATTTGACTATGGAATCTATTGTCACACACCACAGCCAGCACTGATCGTTCTCTTGAAACTTTCATAAATGAAAACTGCAAGACTCGTCTTCCTAACTAAATACTCAGTGCAAGACCACAGCACAGCGAAAACAGGCAAATGAAAACGCTAAAACCCATTAATGTAATGCGACGAGCCACACGGAAGTGTGGTATGATGTGCCATAAGCTGCAGGGCTTTGTGCTCAGCATTCGAAAGCTCATGCATCGGCACTGTTGTGATAACAAGACTTTTTCTCCTTTGTTCCTCTCACATTAGCAACCCACAGAGCTGTGGTGCCGCCAGGAGAACTGATGTGGAACCACCTCTATTAGCAGGAGAGAGAGAGATTCAGAGGGTGCAGAGCTTATTGTCAAGTAGGTATATCCACACCTCTTTAATAAGCAATTATAGGAAACAAGTACAACCCAGGTCCCATTTTATCTGAAGGCACAACAAGGCTCCCCCAGAACTTCAGAGCGTATCATGTCATCGTGGACTGATCCGCATTCATTCAGCAATGCAGCTGAGCCGTAGCTATTTCCTATGTGTCCAGTGACGTTTCTCTACAAGAAAGTTAAACCTAGGATCAGGAAAGTCAAATCTGTGTTACAAGAAATCAGCAATTTCCATAAGTACCAAACCAGACGAAAGACTGGAATCCCCTACCACACTGAAGACAAGGCGTATTTGTTCGAAATGCAGTCCCATGCAAACAGTAATGCATCTCTTCTTGTGTTTTGTCTTTAAATGAGAAAGGTAAGCCTGTTTTCTCTCTGCACTGAAGAGAATTGCACATCCCAGCCTCCAAAACAGTCCCATGCAGGTGAACGCCTTCTCACTTGAAGGGGATAAATTTATTTATGCTCTCTCTGAAGAAGTTACAGTGGGAAGAACTTTCTCCAGCCATGATTAGGCCTGAGCAAATTGAGCTACCAGTGTCATTTGATTTTGACTTCTTTTTAAATTAAGGCTGTCATGGATATAGTGAGCCTGCTGACTTTCAATGACTTAAAACCTGTTGTTTAATGGTGTTTTCCAGCTCCTGCCACGACAGTGTGAGAGCAGTTTTCACAGTGCAATAGACTAGTGTCCCCATCGACAGCGTCACCGTTCCACCACATGGGAATAGCAGCAACCGAGAGCGTGTGAGTACACCCAGGGGAGCAGCCTGAACTTAGCTTCAGGAGCCCTGGATGAAAGCAACTAATGCAAAACCTCCTCATCACCTTAAACTCCATCACTGCTCCTGGAAGGGTTCTTCTGCTGTCACCAAAATAACAGAGCGCCACCAATGGAAATGGTTGTAACGGGTTTTTGCCATCCAGCACCGGAGCGCGAGAGGTGTTTACATGCGCACAAGATTGTTTTGTCAGCATTTCTGTCTTGTCCTTACACTGTGCTGTATTAACAGTCCCTTCAGGCTCAAATTCAGCTGAATTGAATTACATTAGCAAAGAGACATTGTCCCTTTGCATGACTAATATCAGTAGTTTTCAGAAACACATATAGCATACAGTGTCTCAAGGATGGTTAATTAATAGCCTGCAAGTGAGGCCGGCTTTAGTTGCTCAGACAGTGACGGAGGACCTGTAGGAAGAAAATGCTCCATCAAAACCAGGTATTGTAGGTCAACTGATACAGCCCTCAAGTTTGTGAAACTGTTGTTTTTAACTCCAGACAACTTCAGTTCTTTATGAAACTGGAGAGAAGCCCTTTCCCAGCTGTAAAAGCAACACAGATAGTTAAATTCTGTAATGATCCTTCCTCATTTCTTCCTGACGTCATTGCTTTCAGGACCAGAGAGCAAAAATCCAAGACAAAGCTTAATCGATATACTATGCTTCCCACAAACAGATCTGTTTTGCTGTTCCAGGTGTAGCTTCCATTAATGATAATAGGGACAATGACTGGCAGGTGGTAGGACCAGCCAGACATCAGTATTGCACACTGATGCTGCAGTTTTTTGCAGACAGCTGTGGGGATTACTTGTCTATGTCACTCTAAACTTCTGCATATTTGGGATCAAAGTTTTATTACCCTGCAAGTTTCTTCCTCATTCCCCAGTATTAGTCTCTCCAGGGATGGGACATCTTTGTGGACTGACAAAGTACTTGGCGTAACAGTTTTGCAATGTTTTAACTCCCTTGCTAAGCACACCCTTTGCCTACTGCTGCTGTATATTTTATATTTATTTATTAGTGTAGAGCTATAAGGCAGCATTTTAAAGCATGCACAGTTTTTAAAAGCAGATAGAGGTGTAGGGGAGGGAACTGATACCTAGCTGGTACCACAATACATTATTTGTTTAGAGCTCAGTCATAAAACCAACCAGGTGAGAGCAATAGGGTTCCTGTGGATTTTAAACATCAGAACAAGCAGAGATCTCAACCTGTGCTGCAGACCTCAGCCCAATGCAGGGTTAAAACATGTGACTGTAAGAACCTGGCATAGCAAGCAGAAAAATGGAAAGGCCCTCTGGAGCAGGTGAGCCCCCTTGCCAGCAGAGACCAGCTCTGTTTCGGGGTGCGGGGGTGTCTGGGCTGCCATGCCCCACAGCCCTCACTGCAGATCAGGGCAGCACTCTGCAGGTTCAAGCTATTCAGCCTAAATATCCTCAGTAAAAAAGTCCTCCCCCTGTGGTAACTATCCCACAACTGGGATTGTAGCTTTGTACTAGGTTGTTTCCTACTTCCTGAAATTCTCCCTTCATTTCTCTCTTCAGTCGCCAATGACGTCTCACTGCCCCCCCCCC
>VZTL01032865.1:0-14938 GCA_013400535.1 Scopus umbretta
CAGAGTCAATTCTTGTATTTACCAGTTCACTTCATGTTTCTGTGCCATAACTCTGCATTTGTCAGATGAAAGGAAAGCACTTTGCTACTTAAGCAGCTAATATGTTGGAAAGGGACTGTTTCTCCCTGTGCTTCTGTACTGTTGCTACACAACAGCATCCTGGTGTGACTGGAGACTGGGCACCGTGGTAGCACACATTAAAACCCCTACAAAAATATTTATACAGGCTTTAAGATTTCAAAACAGAATTGCTGTGCAATAGGTAGGGGGTAGGGGTACTCCATGGCAAAATTAAAATGATCTGCCTACACAAGCATGAGAGACTAAATTTAAGGTCACAGGGTGAGGTACAAAGAAGTTTTGGAACTAATGCATAGGTAACACATGGGTTTTGAAGCCACCAGAATAAAGGTTATCCTATGTTTGTGGTGTTGCTTTGGGCTGAGATGTGCACCTCCTAGTCACACAGAGAAGAAGAGATCAGCGATATAGAAGAGTGTTCAAGAGCTGGAAACAACTTCAAATTTGACAAGGCAGCAATGAACATTTTCTGTTTGGGTCATCACCCCCCACCCCCACCCCCCCCGGGCTTTGTTTCCTTGGGTGGATTTTGGGAGGGAGGAGTAAGGATGAAACACCCCATGACTACTGATCTTGTGAGAATGAGTGATGTATGTTATTTCCCAGTCCTGTGGGAATTAATCAAATCCCTTTCTACCAGTTGAAAATCATTATGCACATCCTATTTTTAGTTCACGTGGTATTTGTTTGTGTATCTTTTTCCTGTCTCTCCTTCTTCCCACCAGACTGAGGTCAGGCACTGTGGGAAATTAGACTCTTGTTTGATACATGTTAATTTTGCTTTTGTATGTTAAGTAGCAACAAAATCTTCTAGATTAAAAGGCTAGAACAAACCACTGCAATAATTTTTTTTCTTATGGACAAGACTATAGAATATCCTTGAATAAGCCACCACTTAAAAATGTGTAGATCTGTTAAAATGGTTTAGATTTATTAAAAAAATAATAAATGTGGTAGGCAGCTCACAGCATTCATTGGTTAATTGTTTTCCCTCAGTGTTCAAACAACAACAAAGAAAAAATGAAGCAAAGTAAGCCTCTGAGTTCAATTTCTAGACTGAATTTTGTTGAGCATGAGCTACCGGCTAGCAGTCACATCTTCATCTGCAACACTGAAAACCTCACATCTATCAATTTCCCATCACAAGCTATAGCTGGGAAACAAGTCAGCCCTTAGCCTTTTCTCTGTCATGCTGAAATGAAAGGCACCCAGAAATCTCACAGTCAACAATGGATTAAATGATGGTTTCCAGACTCTGGTCTAAGCCCTCATTTAGTGAGGGGAAGAACACAGCCCTGAGACATCTCCATGGCATTCTAGCTATGTCCTGTGCATCTGGTCCTCCCAGCTCCTGTCTGCCGCCTTCAACCCTCCAGACAAAACTGAGAGACCAGCTCTGCCAAGGTCTCTTCAACCACATGCAGAGGACCTGCAGCTGCTCTGCCAGATTTCCCATTGCCCCTGCTGTCCTTTGCTCTGCTCTTGGAGAGCCCTGGCAGCCAAGGTCCCCCCAGGAAAAGAGCATTTTGTGTGTCAACTTCCCTTGGGACTGCCGCAGCATATCATTTCCAGAGGTGAATTGCATCCATCTTGTAGTAGTACAGGTAGGATATACTGAACTAGAGCACACATAAAAGCAGTTGGAAGAAGTTGTGCAGCCAAAAGTTTTTAGCTATGCAATTCCACCCCTCAGGGCTTGTGCGGCGTTATTTATAGCTTCCCGTATCCTTTCATTCTGCCCCTTTCCAGTTAATAAATCCCAGATATGCTTGGATAAGTACTTCAAAATTGTAAAGTCAAAGAACAGTTACAATAGACAGCAAATATTTACAGTTGCCGGGGAAAATAACTATAGCCTATGCCATGCTCTGTCATTTTAAATGTCTTTTAGGCCTGACGGGCTGAGCAACCAAGGTAATTACATTCAACATACACCTAACCAGAGTCAAGCAACTATTCTTTCCTAGACTGCAAAGCCATAAAGAAGATGAGATGCAACATTGATGGTAGTAAACTCAGTGATAATTTTAAAGCTAAATATGCTTCTCTCTTTTCCATTTACATTTCTTTCCTCCAGATGGGTCTTAAAAGCTTGGTATCATTTGCTAAATGATTACTGGCTTAACTGAGACCCAGTTAAAAACAACAACAATAAAAGTCCAGATCTCTCAAAGGCATTTCAGTATTTTTCTTCTTACCAAGGACGATGATCCCGAGATGTTGGGCTATCCTTCCCACACCCTGGCTGGGTGACACAGCCCTGCCAGCAGCAGCCACATGTGCTGAATGAAGCCTTGTCACCCCTCAGTTCAGGAGGAATTTGTCATTATCTTCTGAAGGGACATGGCAAAATCCTTTCCACAGAAGTCTGACAAGGATCAAAGAGAGGTGCAGCACAGTCAGGTTTCTACTTCTATGATCTACCTGAACTTTGCAAGAAAGCAGATTACCCTTACACAGATGTTTAAGCACTCCAGTAATTACGGAAAGTTGTTTGCTTAAATTTCGGCAGGACCACCTGAAGCATCTTTATAACTCTTAAATACTCAGTTGTGCAAATGTTTCCCAAAACTGCATGATAAAATGGTATTAAATTAACTGTCTTCTGGGCCTCTTTCAATGCCAGGCTGTTTATCCATTTTAAGAGGAGAATTTGGAATTTTAGAAATGTAGCAAATTGTTGCATAGATCCTCTAGAGAATAAGGTGTTGAAGATTAGTATATTTATTTTGCCTAGCTGATCTTTGAGAAAGAACTAGAAAGCAGCTTAATCCCCAAGTTGGATCAGAGCAAGTATGGACCTTTAAGAGTGGCTATCTTTGGCTCCAGATCTAGAATTTGGATTTTATATCAAGTCTGTCTCTATTAATAGCAGGCCAGAATCATGCAGTCATTAACCAAGTAGGAGTTAATTACATTTCTTCCCCACTAGCCTTAACAGGTAAGTGAAAAGGTGATTGCATATGCAGTCTAACAATCTTTATGGGATGGTGAACTGAACAAACATGTCAGATGAGCTAAGTAAAATAAATAGTCATAATGATCTAATCAGCTGTTGGTTAATTCTCATTTTCAGATCAAGTCCTGTGTTAACTTTTCTACTGGTTACATTATGCAATTTAAAGCATAATCTACCTAGATGTTAATACTCATTGAAAGACACATGATATATACATTTTTTAAAAAATTACACCACCACTCATTTTCACCCTTAAAGGGTTTTTTATCAACTGTAATGCTGGATAAAATCTGGATACACTGCAGTTTAGTAATCCCTAAAATGCTGCTTTTCAGGCCAAAGAAGCCATGCAGAAAATTTTGTGAGGTCATCAACAGACAAGGCTGTGTTGGAGAAGGATAAAAAACAGATTTGAATCATGAAGTGTGGAGTTGCAGTATACAGAGACAGCTTAAGGCTCCTCAGATACATTGGTAAAATTGAATTTTGCCACTCCAAGGATGAAGAAGCCAGGACTTTGACCATGGGAAAGGGCAGAACTGCCATGGGAAGCTGGTGAAGATACAAAGTTTGCTGGTTTTGCTGCTGTCGAAGGGGAGGGACTGGGCACTCCTGTGGAGCTGGTCTTCCTACATGTGCCCTCATCTTTCAACAGTGACTTTCCCGATTTTGCCACAGGCAACGTAAGCAGCAGGGACATAGCTACGTAACAGCCTTCAGCAGTCTTCTGTCCTAAGCAAGCACCAACTCTGCCCCTGCCCACAGCTGGCAAGAGCTTTTAATTATCAAGATGTCCCCATGGCAGACAAGTTCCTGCTCCTAGGATCAGTGCCTGGTATCACCTTTTGAATGCATAAAGCAGTATTTCTGCAATCACTGCGTACGTGAGAGCAATAAAAAAATAAAAGCACGCATATCCGATGTAGAAGGATCCTCAATTTGCTTCCCAACAAAAGACTTGTTTCAAGTATTAAGGGCAGATACTCAGTTGCTATAAATTGCTACATGGTACAGACATGCAGAATTCATTTGCAATTCACAGATCTATGACAATTTTCATTTTCAAACAAATCACACATAGTAGAGCACAATAGCTGTAATTATTTGTTTTGTGATGTACATAGATGGCTGGAGCAAGTGGGAGCTGCATTACTTAAGACAACAGGCAGGCACCCAGCCGGCTGCAGACATCACGCAAATGGACAGTGTGTAACTAGTGGATGAGACCAACAAAAATCAGTGCATGATGAAGACAGGACAAGTCAGATGATGAAGTAACATAACAGCAAGAACATGGTTTAGTATCAACTAGTCAGGTGTGGGTTTTATGTAAAAAAGAAGCCATTGGTAGCAACAAGCACGGTATAATGTTACAGCCAGGAAAATAAATACAAATATATTTTAGCTGATTTTAGGGCCTTTTTGATTTCCACATTTATTATCAAACTCAATTTCCCTGAATTTGCTCACTCAGCTATATTTGCTTTCTGAATTAGCTTCACGAGAATGTCTGGTTCTCTGTTGTAAAATTGGTTATTGAACCACTCATGAACAGTGTTGGAAGTGGAGCTGTACAAAGTGTGGTAACTGAGGTACTTGGGTAGCTAACCTGCTAACTTCAAAAATATATTTGAGTTCATCCTGCTTACTCACTTATAGTTAATGATACTCAGATTCCCTTTCCCTTATTAAGTTTCAGCTGACCAGAGTTAAGAAGCAATCCCATTTGGCAGGACTTGGTAAAACCCATATTACCAATAGTAAGGAACAAATAGCCAAAGCAGGGGAAGAAGCCTGGGGCTGACTGATGTACATGCTGCGTATCCTCATACAAATATTTCGAAGACTTAAAGACGTTTTGTGAATAGTTTGCAAACAGAAACAACCGCAGACTGAAAAGATTGTTTATTATGAATGGCTTGATGGCATTTATTTACCACAGCAGCTGGAAAATGTTTATTATTTCTAACATTTTTCATAAAATATTTATATTTTTGAAGTAGAATCAAATAGGAAAACATTCAAGCTATATAATAGTCTCCTATTCATGTTGACTGAAAACATCTCAATCTTTGCAACAGAAATAGTTATTAATTAACAAAACTAATTTTCTAGACTTGTTCAGATTAGACTGTTGATTAAACATCCTCAGGACCCAGTAAGAGTAAAAAATAAGCCCGTTATGACTTGTCAGTTACACAAACATGACTTTCAGCTACCAGGAAAGGCTTTGAGCTACATAAATACTTACCACATTCCTACAAAACATGAACCACATGGTGAATCACCTCCACTTAAAAAAAAAAATGGCAGGAGAATTAGATGTAACTAGTCATATGCTTTTGCACTGCTTAAATTGTAACTTTTTAGTAATAAAGAGGAAATCAAAGCTATTGCAAAGCGGTCAACACAGATTTATGCATAAACCTTTGTGCCCACACATTTATGCAAATACGAGCAGCATTTGTTTTTCCACTAGTGTCACTTTTCCCCTACATTGTTCTGGTTAATTCCTGCACTACTTTCTAAGATAAACAAGTAGTAGGAAAGGAAACAACAGACGAGACAAAGACTGTCTAATTAAATAAGGTATCTACCTCCTCCCCAGTACTCCATTACATCATCACACTCACAGAAAATATTTTCTGAAAATCCATTTGTTCCAGACACCTCCTCCTCTCCAGCTAATACACACATAGCTCATTCTGCTCTAAAAACACTTCACTCTTAGTATCTTAACTGGTTCACATTGGAGCATTTGTCTGCATCCGTTCACATAGGTTAGAAATGGCAGAGATCCAAGCACAAATCCTTGCAGCAGTCTGAAGAGTATGCTTGCTGGGATGAGACACCTTTTCTTTTTTTGTACTAGCCATTTCTTAACCCAAGCCTATGCTTTCTTTTTCTTGGATGCTGGTCCTGCACTGTGTGCATGAAGACACAGAAGCCTGTAAGAGATCATTTATACTACCTGCAAACTCAGGTGCAGTGGACCACAGAATGTTCCTCTGAGTCATTTCCTCTTCACTGCCCTTAGAAATAAAGCTTCATCTCCTTCTTGTCTGCTTCGTTGTCTACTACCAAAAAAGTATGGTAATTTGTCAGTCTATAGTACAGCACACGTCAAGGATTTGGACTCCATTGTGTTAGAAACTACACAAACAAGGATGAAAAGAAAATCCTCGCTCTAGAAAGCTTGCTGTTCTGAGAGTTATGAAGGCTAAGTTGCAAAACACTAATGGAATAGATCAATACAGCATTTGCTATGTCTTCCCTTGCTTTAGTCCTTATGGAAAACAAGGAATCTACTCAGTTCACTAGCAGTCAAGCTGTAGTCAGGTAGCAGGGAGTCACAACAGAGGTGAATCTTCTGGTAGATTTGAAGAAGGCTGTATGAATGTCTGTGGAGAGCACAGGAAAAGCAGAAGTATATTTGCAGGAATTGCATGCAATTACCATACATTTATGATGACAAAGGTATTTCCCTTCAAATGACAAAGGTTGACATAGCTTAAAGAACAGATGATGAACATTCACAAAGACATAAGATCCATTCAAGCCTAGAGGCCCCATAAGCATGTACCATTAAGACATGGTAACAGAAGAAGAGAGATGACTGCCTCTTTGTGTGGCTGCTTGCAACTCCACAGCCCATGGAACCAGGTTTCCATTTGCACTTGGATCGATTAAAAAGCACTGTGGAAAGCTCACGCTGCTCTCTGTAGAGCCGTAACACAATACATCAGGTTGTCTACCCCCGCATCCTGACAGGGTCAATGGCACAATAAAACCAAGTGACAGCTTTTCTAGCTCATCTCCTCTCCTCTCATTCTATCAAGCCGTTTGCCTTCTAGAAGCCATTCACACAGAAACATTTACTTCTTGCTGCCCAGCACTTTTGCTACTGCAGACATAAATCAGAGGCAGCTATTGCACTCTGATCTCATGCTCCAGGGCTCTGCCAGCCCAGCCAGGACAGCAAACCAAGCAGCCTCCAGGACAACCCACCCAGTTGACTACCAGGCTCTGTCCTTTCATCCTGCTGGATTATCTGCTCCGCTGGCCCCTGCCTCCCCCCTTTTACTGCTACCACACGCAGAGAACTGTAACTGCTCAGCTGGTATTTCCCTGGAGCAACAGTTATTTCCTTGGGGGGGTTTCTTTTTCGGTATTATGGGGCACGTCACAGAGCATGACTATATAGAGGGCAGGAAATAGGGCACTGGCATAACCAATCCTCATGTTCAGGCAATATAAGAAAATGGCCTAGGAGCATTCAAAGGAGAAAAAAATTAAATTGAATGCACTGCTTTTTGCTGCATGCCTTGGTAATGCTTTCCCAGGAGGTGATGGGGGCCTACTTGATCAACAGCCAGAGGCATGAGTTAATTCTACATCTATCAACAAAAAACCTGAGAAGATCTTATTAAAACAAGCAAACCCTGGCCATTTTTCAAGGTCCTTATGCAATGATTGCCTGGCACAGGCTGTGCGGTGCCTCCACAGTAACTTCATACTGACCTCCACTGTTCACATACTGTGAATACAGACGGGCCTGGGAGAGCCTGGATTTCCCATACATGCAGGAAAGTTAATGTACAGCACAGCTGCTTCTTCCTGAAAGTGCTGGCAATCACTCCACAGTAGAGTTGCTCAGGATTTGCAGACACACAGCACATAGGCTAGGATACATGAGGAATTACTCTGATTGGGTCGCTGCATGCCAGGAAATCTGTGACAAAAATAGGAAAAAATTTAAAATCCACCTAGGAAAAGTTTTCAGGCAGGAGGAGAATGTGCCTGAGAAAATCTAAAGATACAGTAGCTCTCGTCTGGAAGATGACAACCATTCAGCCTGTCCAGAGGACTGGAGGATCACTGAGCCCATCACAAGAGGAGAGTGCCAATCCTTCCAGCTTCCAGCCTTGCCTGCATTTCCTAATCCCACTGGTCTCTTCCCCCTTGCCACTTCTCCCTGGGATTCACTCATCATTGCGCTAGTCTTTCTTTCTCCCCACATCTGGATTTATTCTCCCTCCTGTTCTACTTAGGGCTCTGTCTGTGCTTCACGCAGCTCCTCCATCCCCTCCCTGTGGTCATCTATGTGCACCATTTCTGTCCTTTCTGACAACGGCACATTTTTGGGATTTTCCACTGCACACAGACTACACCTCTTTTTCTACTCCCTGCATTCCCTCTCTCACCTTCTTGAATCACATTTCCCCCAGAACATAAGGAAATTTATTTTCCCCCACCATTTTTTCTACCCAGATTACAGCTCCAGTGGCCACTGGGTGAGCGTCAGGGTCATTTCCACTTTCCTGTGGAAAAAGCTACCTATCTCACATAAAAACTGGCAGACAAAAGGCCTTTTGGAACCTCTGCCTCCCATTATAGTTTAAATTTGCAATTGAGGCTGACAATTCCCTGCTTAGAGAACTTCCCCTTTTCTTTCTTCCTGTGTGTGTTTTTTTTTAATATGTTATTCTTATTCTTCATGTTATTCTCCCTGTAGGGCAGTGAGTGACAAGCTTTAGCTGGGGCAAGCTTCAGCCATTGGGAAACACAAATCAAAACATGTTTTTATTTCTCTGGGTTTCTGGAAAACTGTGGCAGAATGTGACAAACCTTAAGCAAAACTATTTTTAGCAGAGGGCTTTATCCCAGAAACCTTTTACCGAAACTGTGCCCAGTGTGCCTTGTTGCCCAGGGCACCCCTTGCTCCTCCAGCACCCAGGCAGCTGCTGAGCATTTCTAGAGCTCTGACCTTTCAGCAAAAGTCTACTGGAGCTGGCATTTTGCCCCAAGATGAGTAGTGACACCATGGCTGGAGCGGAAGTGGGGCAAGCATTAAAGGTAAAGAGAAGAAGTCTTTAGCTAAAGGTGGAAGGTGTCATGGTATTTTTTAGTGACTGGTAGGTGCTGGGAAGGTTTTAGCGACAGGAGACAGCAGGTATACCAGTCAATAGCTTCCTTTCTGAAGACAAGGCTATAAAATAAACAGAGTGAAGGGATGCTGATATGTGAATCTGGCTTGTGAATATCTGCTGGATCATTCCTGGAATTAAGTTTCTTCTTTTCTGATGTAATTTCTAACAGGATCAACTCTTGCTCTGTGTTTTGCAGAAGATACCTGTTAGAAGAGCTCAGGCTGCTGCCTCCCTGATGCAGAGTTCAGGACTACGTTGCAGTTTGGTACGTTCAAGGTCAGCGGTCAGGCTATGCTGGAGCCCACAGGCTCCCTACTAAAAAAGAGAGACTAGTGGTGCACTGCAGAGCTGTTCAGCAAGGTCAGTTTGTTAAAGTAAAGGTCTCTCGCAAAAAAATTGCTTGCAACACAAGCAATCCCAAATGTTTTCTACAAACAAAATTTATCATAAACGTTCATGTCTGCATGTATTTTTGTTTCCAGTAATTTAGATGTAATAAATACTAGGATGTTAAATCACAATAAAAGAAAAGGGAAATATTTTCAATCTTCTACCAACACAGCATGTCAGTTGCTTAACTGAAAGCGCAAAGGAGAATAGCCCACTGAACTTCAAACAAAACCAAACGCAGGCTGATAAGATTTGCATCGAGTAAAGAGAAATACAATGCACAGACGAAAAACAGCGACTCTATTTCCTATTTGAAAATTTTATATAATATTTCTGTAATAAGACTGAGTTTAAAATTAGACATCTGTTTAGACAGATTACTTAGCGCCTTGGCACAGATGTTCTGTGTTTTTTATTGTAGCGCTTTAATTAAAGAACATTCATCAGCATTCACTCAGCACAGTTAAGTGCCACTTTGAATAGAGCTGCACGGGGAATGAGTTCTGCGTGCCATTTGTAATAGCGGCTTTAAATCAGGTGGTGATGGCGAATGATTGCCTCGAAGCCATTCACAACCTTTTTGCCACTACCGAGTGGAGAAAGAGGTCGGGAGGGGACTTGCACCCTCACATCTGTGCAGCAGATGCCGACACACCTTCCACTCCCCGCTATCCCCAGTGTCCCTGGAGGGAGGGGAGCAAGCACTGAATTAACCAGCCGGGGCCTCCCCTCTGGTTCCTGCTTCTGCTCTGCCCCGCTGCCTCCTCCCGCTACTTTCTGCTGTCTTCCCACTGACTCCGCAGCAACAAGTGTGCTTTACCAGCGAGGGGTTTTCAAAGTGAAAGGGGAGGCAAGGGGAAAAGATCATGTCAAATTTATCTTAGCTAAGCAAGTTAAACGACAGAATGCAATCCAGGGAGGGTATGGAAGAGTCGTTCAAAAATATGTGCCAGGTGATCTAGTCCAAAAGCTAAATTCTTAAACACTATGAGCCAAGGATAAAGTTTACAAGTTTAATTCCACGTGCCTGCAAAGTACTTCTAGCAATTGAGTGTATTCATCTCACAAATGTCTCACATCAGCCTCTTGCAGGTGCAGCATGCCTTCTACCCCAGGCTCTGCCTGGCAGAGACCTGCAGAAATGACTGCTATGTACTACAGAAATGTGCTGGGTGGGTTTGATTTGTAGAGAGCCTATAATTTACTTCCTATCTCTTTTTAAAGCCATTACATTCCTAACAATGGAAGCTGTCAGCTGAAGTGATTTTGTCAGCCAAATTTGAGAGACTGCACATTTTATGACCATTAAAGTTTCCTGTAACTTCTCACTTGAATTTTTCCATGTCTAAGAACATGAGGTTTTTTTGTTTGTCAAATTCCAAAGTAGAGCATCAACAGTGATAAGAACTTGTCAGCTCATCGGGAAAAGAACTGGGGATTTGTTCCCTGGGTTATTTCTATTCTTTTAACCTAATGAATGTTTAGTATAAAATGCATAGATGATCTATGTCATTATGTTACAGTCACACTCTCTCTTATGGCACTCCTGTTTTTGACCCCATGGATTTGGTTTGCGTTCAGTTCTTCAGCAGTAGAGGGATAAATATGTTCCCCAAAGCTTCATTTCACCCCAGCAGTTATGGTACTTTTCTGGATCATGTAAAGGTGCATGCTTGTTTCAGGCCAAGAGGCTGATGAACCTCAAACTCCCCTAAGGCATAGTCTTCACCTTCAGCAGAAGGTGGGTCTGAGTGGTGAGTAGGTTTGCAGCAACCTGAAGCTGGTGTGTCAGCTTTCGCTACCCATACATGTTTTAAGCAGATATATCCACATGTTTACTCTCTCCCCATGCAGAGTTATCAGATCAGCCACTGAGCAGAGAGAGCAGACAGTTAATGTGTATCTTGAGGTCCACCTTGCTGAATGGGATCCCAAGTGATTTCTTTTCATTAAACCCATAGTTTCTTCTGAAAGTCACTCTTAGTTGGACACTTCCCTGCCATTTGTGTTTTTTAAAACTGCTGTCAGTATCTAACAATTAAGGACAGCAGCCTGTCCTTTTCCCCTGTGCTAAGTACAGAGGAAGTGATCATGTACTAGGGTAGTGATCGTGGCCGTGTACTCAGCAACTGGTGAGGCCGCACCTCAAGTACTGTGTGCAGTTTTGGGCCCCTCACTACAAGAAGGACGTTGAGGTGCTGGTGCATGTCCAGAGAAGGGCAACGAAGCTGGTGAAAGGCCTGGAGAACAAGTCTTAGGTGGAGGGGCTGAGAGAACTGGGATTGTTCAGTCTGGAGAAGAGGAGGCTGAGGGAAGACCTCATCGCTCTTTACAACTTCCTGACAGGAGGGTGTAGTGAGGTGGGTGTTGGTCACTTCTCCCAAGTAACTAGCGGTAGGGTGAGAAGAAATGGCCTGAAGTTGCACCAGGGGAGGTTTAGATTGGATATCAGGAAAAATTGCTTTACTGAAAGGGTGGTGAGGCATTGGAACAGGCTGCCCAGGTTGGTGGTAGAGCCGCCATCCCTGGAGGTATTAAAAAAACATGTAGATGTGGTACTTCAGGACATGGATTAATAGGCATGGTGGTGTTGGGTTGATGGTTGTACTAGATGATGTCAGAGGTCTTTTCCAAGCTTAATGATTCTATGATTCTATGATTCTAAGTAGAGCACATTGCAGAAGCTTGGACAAGAAGCACAGTGCTCCCTACTTATTCTGCTAGGGCACCCTAGGATTACTTGTCAGAGCTTTGGGGCAACAAACACAGTAACTCTTTTTAGCATTGTTTCTAAAACAGTTTTGTGAGTGTCTTTCTGCATGTGACCTTTGTCTTTACTTTTCTGAAGGGTTTTTCTGTCCGATTTTATATCAGTACAGAAATACAGATCAGAATTCTGCTTATATATGCTTTGATTCCTGTTGTATGCTGATATAACATAAAAACAATTGAATGGCTACAATGGCTTAGTCTCTGTTCTGGTTTTGAAATTGTTGAGAAATCTGGGAGACTCTGTATTTTGGAATGCATTTGTTCCTTACCTTGCTGTCCGTAAAAGACTTTCTGGATGAAAGGCGAAAACCTGTATGCCCTGCTTCAAATGCTGCTATTTACCTTCCATAACTACATGAATCAACAAGTTGGATAAATGTCTTTCCATGAGGAAAGGGTGAGAGAAAGATGGAAAGAACAACATGTGACAGGTCTCAGTGAGTTCACTTAATATGTTACTGGAAGGCATTCAAATACTTCAGTAAGAAAAGCAGGCCAAGAGGAGACAAGGATGGAGATAAGAAGCATTGAGTGTTCATGGTAGAAAGAGCTTTTTTGAAACTACTGGAAAGACTGAAGTGACCTCTTGATTTTCTTGTATGCGGGGCAGGATATTTTGTGGGTATGGCTACTTAAAACAGGGTTTGACAGGATCTGGTCTTCAGTTAAACATCAGTGTGGCTGTATGTTACGATGCCATATTGTGAGAGTAGCTACGGTTTCTCATCAAAATCTCCTGTTAAAAACCAAAGCAGGTAAGAGACCATTTCCTGCCTAATGTAGCTGAGGAACCTGATCCTACAGCAAGGCGGCCATTCTGCGGAATAATTCACTGTTCAATAATTTTTCATTTTTTTTTAATTCAAATTCTCTTAGACTAGTGTCATATCCCCAACTTGCTTTGTGCCTTACAGCAGAGTGGTAAATTACCCTCGTTTCAGATGCTAGGCCTGCTATCCCTCCTGCCTCCCAGATTTAACCACTCCCTCAGCTGCAACCCCGGATTGCATGCTGCATGCACACTGGGATGAGCTGATGCAAGCAAAAAACACACATTTGTTTTGGGTAAATTTTCTTATCCTTTGAGAAAGCTGAAGAAAAAAAAATCGATTGAAATAATGTTGTTTGTTCGGGGCAGGGGGGAAATAGACTTGAGATTTTTTTCCCTAAATTTCATTTAAATATTATTGTGATATTTTCAAGACAAACCAATTCCAAATTAAACAAAAATCAGAGTATTTATCAAAATTACCATCTATTAAAGCCTGAAACTTGAAATTAAATATTTTATGCCATCCCCATCAAATGTTATCTATCTCAGAAATGGTCTGGAGCTGGCAGTTCAAATCCAATGTGCTCAGGCACACAAACTTCTTTCCTATCACCCTCCCTCCTACACTGCCTCACCATAACATTCCCCTGTGGTTTTGCAGATGAACCTTTGAGCCCCTGTGGCAAAACCAGCATTAATCAGCTGAAGGACAGGATTCTCTCTTTTTCCTTCACTCAGTGCCATCAGGAGCAGCGACAGCTTCTTTGCAAGAGTAGATCACTGTTTCTGCTTCCTTCAAACTACTTTGTCCATGATGATGATCCTGTCCATGGCAGAGTTAATTTCATTTTTTCTGCTTTCTGACTTAGCTTCAAAAGTCCTGCTAGGCCTGTATGCAAGCTAAAAGTAACTTAAAGTCACAACATCTATAAGAGAATGCATTAAAAATATAATGCGAAAATCTCTCAGTAGTATTTGCAACTTGGAAAGAGAAAAGAAAGACAGTGGTCCGCATCAGTTTGAATGAATGTAGAGCGAGGCCCAGGGAAATCTCTGTCTGCCATCTGACTCCTAGAAACCAGTATGGTCAGTGAGATAAATGGTGACAGATACTGGAAAGGACATGTGGGGCTTAGTTATGTAAGCTTCACGGGTCAGGGAACTTACAGACTATCAAAACCAAATGCTGATGTGCAGACCTGTGATCTCCTTTTTAACAAGCTTGGCTACGGGAGTAGACAAAGAATACAGCAGCCTGCAGTATTTTGGAGAGGTTTTTTTTCCCCGGTGTGGTTTAGTTATTCTTAGTATTAACATAGAAATACAAAAAGATACACACACATCCAAGCAGCAACAAAGGAGTAAGGGTGCTATCTAGCATCCAGATACTGTTAGCAACAGTAGTTTATAAACTGTAAAATTGAAGCTGTACCCAAAGGACAGTTCTGAAATTCTAGATACAGGTCTTCAGCAAACTGAAAGACCCAGAGATAACTTTAGAAGTAATGAATTTCCCTCAGCAGCAGCAGAAGGTATCTCAGTGTGCGAACAGCATCATGGTCAGAGCCTGACCCCTGAAAGAAACAACAGGCTCAAAAACAGAAGAGTGGCTGAAAGTTACACAATCTTATACAAGCTTACACACAATCCTTTTCTACCTATTCTGTTGCCATTCTGCTAAGATTCTGACACACATTTTATTTACTGAAGAGATTTGTGTCATTGCAAAAGAAAATTAATAGGGTTATATATATATATTCAGTTTCACAAAAACCGTTTATGATCTGTTATGGGAAAAAGAAAAAGAAAAAAATGGGTTTAATGGGCTTTCTTGTTAGAAAATGTAATTTTGGCGCACTGCTTCACAGAGGCATTAATGTGTACTTTAGTGTAGGGTTCACCATAAGTGTGTAAATAATCTTAGAAAAATTGGTGCTGAGAGAATTTTGGTTTGAAAATCAGTTTTCATGATGGTATGAATGTACAGTTGGTTAAGTTCATATATTAGAGCACAAAATAACTGTTTTTTTTTTT
>VZTL01032865.1:15569-48169 GCA_013400535.1 Scopus umbretta
TTTTTTTTTTTCCCCGAAACTAAGTGTTAAACCTCCTGATCACCCATTGTAAACTGCCATAAACCGGCCGGCACGGCTTGCTGAATTGCGCAGCTTGCGCGGCTGCCCGCTGACAGGCTCTTCACGGAGAGGCTCGCCTCAGTCCGGCCTAAAGGTCTCCTGATTTTGGCCCCAGTCCGGCAACCCTTTAAGTCAGGTAAGTCACGTCAGCCTGCTGCTAACTCCATTGTCACAGGTAACAATTTTGCGTACTCCAGCGCTCCCCATCCAGAGTTTGGCTGCGTGCAGATGCAGAGAGACAGGTCCTGATGGGCAACACTCACTGTTCCAGCAAAAACAGGGAGAAAGGTAAGCAGGAGCTGTGCGGGTGAGACAACTTGCTGAAGAGTATAGCATAGGCAATCAGCTGCCAATTTGCCAGCAGCGTTTATCTCATGTCTCAGATCAGTGTCCCTTCGCTAATGCCAAACACATACACCCATATTCATCCGTGAATGAACAGATAAACATAAAATGTGTTCGCCAGAAATCAAGAAAGATATGAAACTGTGTTTTCTCTTTCACACAGTTTGCATTTATCTGACCAAATTCAAAGTCTGTCCTGCAGATGTGTAGATCTGTGAACCCTGTGTGTTTAACATTTTGCTTTCATCATTTACAATTTATTGAGCTATTCAGTAAATATTATTTACATGTGCTGAAGCAACCCAAGCTGCAGGAGTGGTTGTTCAGAAGTACGTCTTGGAAGTGGATCCTTCGGGTAACAGAACACGCTCTGCAACTTACCACCACCATCAATGTCAATGAAAAAACACGGACTGACCAGCTCTGGATCAAGCCCTTGAGGTATATTTTACAAACACACGAGTTTGATCATCTGTATCAGCACAGCAGCCAGTGACACGTGAGTTGGGAACAGGGTTGCATCATGCTGGAGATTGAATAACCTTTCAATAAGCATGGTTTTTGTCCTTAAGGCCGTAGACGAATTGAAATCAAAGTGTGAGTAGCGTGTGAGACTAACACCAGTGGCACACAGACTCTAGAATGAGAAATGAAACGGTAATAACCCCACAGTTTAACTGCACTGCCATAACAATCCCATAGCAGACCTGCACTGTCTGGATCTAGAACCAGACCACAACTGAAGTTTCATCCCAGCCAACAGTCCCCATTTGTGATGTCTCCTAAACTGTTGTGAGAGATCCTCTATTTGTTATCACTGTCTTGCAAAACAACTTCAACGCGCTATCCCAGTTCCCAGCCTCAGGGCAGAGGGTGTGCAAAGCATGCTGCCCACCCCTGAAACATGGCAGTGAAACTTCGTGGAAACTGGAAGTTGGATAGGTCTTGTTCAATAACATGCCTTCAGTGTGCTGACATCTGCTTTGCCCATCACAGGTTGACTAATAGTAAACATTTTTTTGCTTCCAATAGTTGTGCCCAGCCATTTCTGACAAACCTGTACACTGTACTGAATCATATAGGTTGAGTAGCAATACAGTAAACAAAACGTGGTTATTTGAATGGTTTGCCATTTAATTTCCAATTTTGTTTCTACAGTAGAGGCTGAATACGCCAAGGAGATCTCTGTAAATTCTTTAATACTTATAAAAATTGTTCGAAGTTCAAGTTCCTGCAGCTGAAGAGCTTCAGCCAAAGCTGTGCAGCAGTACTTTAGATACTTATTCTGCCTGAAGAATTTTTCCAGAGATTTCTTTCATATGGCCCTCATTTTTCCCCTGGACTTTTAAAGTTATTAACAAGCAATTTTTAATAGTTTCAGCTCATGAGTCTTGGTGTATTTATTCAACAACATAAAAGAGCTGCTCATCATCCAGTTTTGTTAGTGTCTCATAGCTCTAATCTTGACCTAATTTGTGAATGTTTTATTTATCGACAGCGGGCTACGCAAACAGCCTCATCTCAGAGGAATTCCAAACACAGGCTCAGTCCAAGAGGACGCAGCTTCTGTAGGGCATCCCCACCTCACCATTTTTGTTTTTGTCAGCTACTCTCTCCCTTCTAGAAGGTCTTACAAGCATCATTTTTCCTTGACAGTATTCCTATTTTTCTTTCATCAAGAAACATTGCCAACAACATATACTTACAATTAGATTCTCCTTTCTCCTGTGAACTATGACTACAACTCACGCACACAAATCTTGCAGCATTATTGGGATGTGTCCATGATGGTATGACTCATTTCTCAGCTGAGATTGCAAATGCTTGGCAAGCCAGGGCTTTGCTTTTTTCTCATCTTTAATAAAAATAATCTAGGAAAAGAGGTAGTGTGGAGCATCAAGGAAGGAGGAGTG
The DNA here is from genome assembly GCA_013400535.1 of Scopus umbretta. Lineage (NCBI taxonomy): Eukaryota > Metazoa > Chordata > Aves > Pelecaniformes > Scopidae > Scopus > Scopus umbretta. The sequence goes on from VZTL01032865.1 coordinate 17,888, forward strand.
ACGGAAACTCTGAAAGTAAATTGAGCACATATCACTGGCTTCAGCAAGATCCACATGTAACAATGCAAATCTGTTACACCAGGTTTCCTGGTGCTTTATGGCACTTCTAATTTAGAGAACAGACCGAAGTATTAAAATGTTGTCAACATCTGAGAATGTCCTTCAGCCAAAAGACAAAAAAAGAAAAACACAGCCAAAGAACCCGCATAGTGCCCACTTGGTTCTAAAACATAACCTTTTTTCCCCATTTAGTTCTAAAACATAACATGACCTTTCATAGTTGCATATAGAAAGAAACTAGCCATTTGCACCCTCTACCTCTTGCTATACCTTTACAAGAAGCTCAGGTAGGTGGGCTCCCAGCAAATTCTGAAATTACTTGGGCAGAGGTGTCTGCTTTCAAGAGAGCCGCAATACTGTTTGCAATACCAGAGCAATGCTGTACCAAGCAGCCTGAGAAAACCAACATCAAACGAGAGCAAATAGAGACTTTCACTGCAGGAGAAGTTATTTCAAGAACAAAAATAACAGGCTTTAAATGAAGCAAATTGACCCAGGAGAAGTGAAATACTCCTCTCCAGAGAGTGATAATAGGCATCCCCAAGAGAGCTACAAAGCCCTGCAGACTCCCTGGGGAGGCCCGGGTCACCACCCTGAGACTCCATGTCAGGCTCGACCCTGGTGGCACCCCAGAGCTGCTTCAGCGATGAAAAAACCTTCAGCAAGATACCACAGCTGCTACAAATTCCTGCAAGAAAAAGAAACCATGGCATAAAATGGGCAGTGCTTGGGGGCGAGAGTGGAAAAAAGAAAACTCCTAACCTCTCTAACCATAACCAGCCATGGCTATTTTGACTCTTGGCTCACCATGCAGTCTCAGAGCAGGTGCTGCCTCCCTCTGCCCACAACATATTTACAGATTGAATTTACTTTATTATTTTCTCATCATGTGCCCAAAGTCCACCTTCTGCCCATCTCTTTGTCTCTGCCTCTCCCCCAGCTGTTACCTTCTCAGCATCTCATCACCACACACTTTCAATTCCCTTTGAGACTATTTATAAAGTTGTAAAGGAACATAAATTCACTTTTTTCCCTCAAAATATATTAGAGAATTGACTACTTTGCAGCATACTAAAACTGGACTCCTACAAAGACGCTTTGAAAAGGTCAAATTCTGTGAATATCCAGTTTCTAACTACATTATATTCAGCTGTGCTTACACTCTTTTTGTGTTCATTTTGTCAGGCTATACTAACAAATGAGTTTGCTGGTATTATTTATGGGATACTAAATCTTATGTGCAACAACATAAAGTTCATACTAATGAGCAGAAATCCATCACTGATCTGTACGTTCAGTCAAAACAAAAATTAAGTGTTTGAGACTTTGAATACCAAATTCTTAACAAGTCCTGAAGATACACAATTTGAGGATTAAATTATTAATAACATTTCCACTGACTTCAAATAATAAGTGTTTTTGACAAACTTGTAACTCATTTGTGGTTAATTTGTAAATGGGAAAAGGTAAAAATTGCTATGTATGTAATTATTGCCATTTATTTCAAATAATAACCTCCTAATTTTAATCAATTTACACTCCTGAAAGTTTCCTAATGAAGCCCACTTTGATTACTTTAAAGAAGTTTTTATCACATTCCAAACTGATTTACACTGTTATGATTTCCCTGCAGTCAATGGAGCTAAACTGATTTATTCCTGATGAAGAAAGATCTAGCCTGCAACAAGGTACTAAAATCCAAGAGATTGGTTGCACAGAAAGTGCTCACAGCTGGAGGTGTCCCTGGTGCCCCAGGGGAGCTCTGGCTGGTAGAGAGGTCATGCAGTTATTTCCATCACACCCTGGGTCACTGCTCCTCTGCACATCCAGTGAAAGAAGTGGTTGTTGGGTGTGATCCCAACATGGCATGGAGCTGACACAGTAAAATTCATTGCACCCCTCTCTCATTTTATTTTAAGCATCTGAGGGTCACAGAATGGGCATCTGTGGATTTCTCCATGCTCCATCCCTTCAAAACAGTGAGATCTTGAACTTCGTCATGAAGATGTCACTCCTGTAATACGTCCAATATGTGCTAACGTGTAATTTCATCTTATCAGGCACTCATGAGGCAAGCTTTATTTTTATATAAAAATGTACCTTTTTACAAAATCTTTGCATTCTCAGCCAATTAATGGAATTGGAAGGAGAGAGGAAACAGTGAAGAACAGAAAGCAAAACCAGAAAGAGAAATGAAGAAGTGAAATCCAGGAGGAAAATAACAGAGGAAAAGGAGACAATTAGTAAATATAATTGTGAATTGAAGATGTTAATGAGCATAGTGGTACTGTGGTCATCAGTGGAAGGCTATAGCATTCAGTAGAGGTTGTCAGCTTTTGTGATTAAAGTCTCCTAGAAAAGAGTTTGTCATTAGATGTCTGCCCTTGTTCTGGCCTTATGTCATCTTATCCTCACAGCGCTCAGCCATGCTGCCATTCAGTTCTCCTGGGGTTTTGTCCCCTGTCCCCTTCTCTTCTGCTCCCTCCCAGCCACATTTCTACTTCTTTTACCATCCCCTATGGCTTGTGCATAGGCACAGCTTGCCCGGCCAGGCCTCCTGCACCCAATGGCGGGACTGGCCTTGCCTCTCTGTTACGCACAGGTGATAGTAAAGAGAGCAGAAGGATGGCTGTAACACCCTCCCCACTTCCCCACCTCTGCATGAACAGACCACCAAAGGAGAGGGAATGTCTTCTATCTCCTGCAGTTACCCCTGTTGGCTGCAACCCTCTCGGAGGCAAACATGGGGTCAGGTACACAGCGCTTCCTACCACACCACGCTGGGAAATGATATGCATCCCTTTGGTGCATATCGGGGAGCCACTGCAGCCTGTCATGCATGCTCTTTGTCTTGGAATTTATGATTAATAGTAATTTGTGCTGTAAGCAATCTCAAAAGATTGAAACCTCTTTTTAACCACGTGTGATGTCCCTGCACCTTCAATCTAAATACACAAAATAAGGAGGGGGCTGGGAGGCACTGACAGCTGGGGTGGTTTGCACAGCACAGGTCAGTAGTGGTGGCAGAAGCAGAATGCAGTTCTCCTGCGCTCTTCTGACTATTTACTGAGATTGTCCTCCAATAAAGCACATAATTTATAGCTCTGCACATTGCTAGGCCATTACAAATCTGGGCTTTTACACTGAATCATCAAAGTACCTCAGAGGGTTGAATCGATTCTATTAAATGACATATCATCAGATGTCTTTTATGCCAATGATCTCTTCTCCCCACTCTCAGTCCCAGACCCCTGCCAAAGACTCACTGATTTCTGAAGTAAGGGAGAGAAAAAGAACGAGAAAGGAATAGCAACATTTCTCCTTTAGATCCCGATTACTAATGCAGACCTTGGATTTGCCTTATGGATGGTGTTTGGCTTCTAGCAAAGTTAGTGAGTACTACTGCTCTGCGTCAATGTGGGGGAAATAGATTGACTGCACAGATCAATGGCTCAGGCACAAAAGCCTTCTGCATGCAGGCTAAACAAAGACCTGTTAAAACAAGCCATATAATCCATGTTCAGAGAGCTGAAATTCTCAGAAGCAAGCTAGTATTTAAACCAGGCTCTCGGTGTGAATAAATCTCGGTATCTTCTGCTGGAACTGACAGAAAAGATCTAGTGGATTTCCTAGAAAAATGACAGTCTGCTATTCGGGAGCTGCCAGAGAATGAGGATGTTTCCTGTATTGATTGATGCTGTAAAATACTCACCCATAACCAACTCAAGGGTACTCTTTCCAAGAACACAATGCTTGCGACTTTAGTGGAAATGAGAGATAAGGAGAAGATCCTTCAGGCAGCCTGGAAAGAGAGAAGCATTGAATTCCAAGGGCAAGTGATAACAATTTCTCCAGACTTCAGCCAAAAGATACAAGAAAGAAGGAATTGGTAGAACTTTAAAAAACCTTTGTAGATTTTAAATCCAAGGCTGTCATCTCTTCTGAAAATGGGAGTTCTACATGAAAATAAAGATTACCTCCTCTGGGATGCAGAGTGAGGGAAATAGTTTTTACCAGATATCACCCTCGTTGTTGCCTGGGCCATTCAGATGGATTAATTCCTTGCGTTTTGCTGGCAGAGCCCAGGTAGTGAGTCCCAGGGATGTATTCTCTGTGCAGAGGGACCCGTGGGAGTCACAAGCAGCCCACCAAGTCTACTCCATCACAGGGACTGAGACAGATGGTACAGCTGCCAAAGCTGGCGGGGCCGAGCATCTGGTGAATGTGTTGATTTAAAGCAGCTCTCAAGCAGCGTCCGCTGCTGTGGCTGAGACGAGCACAGTTCAGAGCTGCTTCCCTGGCCAGAGCCCATGGGGGAGCTGAGGTGGTATTGCCACAGCCCCTTCTTGGAAGTGAGTACCAAATGTTTTGGAAGATGAAGAAAAGCAGCCTCCCTTCTGGGCAACTTGTCAGGGATTGCTGATATTGGGGAGTCAGCGCCATGGAAGGTTACTGCTACCACTTTTTCACAATGTTATTTAGATTCCTCTCAAAAGGCTCTGGTCAGGCTTTTATTTTATTTCTTGGCTTTGTCAGTGTCTTCTGTCTCTCCCTCTCTCTTTTGAATAAACAATGTCTGGTTTAAATATAACCATAGTTCAGCTTCTGACTATTCATAGCCAGAGATGAGTAACGATTTCCCTGGGGTTCAAAGAGCACACAGGGAGAGTTTACCAGCCCAAAGCTGAGACTACAGCTTTTGTGGCTGCACCCCAGCTAGTTTTAGACTGGCAGTGTGGAGGGATGGGCATGTTGTTCTGTTTTTATTCAGGTCAGAGACAGCTTTTATCTCCATTTGTCTGGGCTTGTGTTGGTACTGAGTGATAGCACACTGCTTAAGGGCCACATAAATACAACCTTCATGATACCAAGTCATCAGAAGACGACTGGTGGGAGGGCACTGAGGAAAAGATTACAGGCTTGCAAAAACTATTGCAGTTTTTCAATCTGCATGGACAGCCCCAGAAAAGGCCATGAGCCTACTATTAAATACTGCTGTTGTGCCCAAGAAAGGAGGCATCCATGAGCTATGAGGCCAGCCTAGCCCAAATACCAAAGCCATTCCCACAAATGCAATGGGAGGTGGCCCCTCAAATCCATAGATAGTTTTGAAAAGTACATGGCACCACTCTGGAGAAGTAATTATTTATAAGAAGAATTCATTTCAATAGAAAACAAATACTTCTTATGTGTGTCAAGCCCACGATGCTAGAAAATTACTGCTGACAATGCTGTCAGGAAAACTATCCCAGTATGCCTCAAGTGAAAGGCTAAGTGAGACAGCATGCTTGGTGGTCCAATACTGAGGATACTGGAGAATCAATTTCTGTAAACTGTAAACCTTCTCAGTTTTTACAGCTGAAAGCTTCTTCTTCACCAAGAAATCCCTGCGAAGTGGCCACCCTGCCAACAACAGTGAGATCACTCTGCTTCTGCCAGCCCTTTCTTGGACAAAAACTTTGCGAATGAGGCCACAGTTTGGCTACGTCTTTTAGGCATACAGTCTTCTCCACCCCACAGGTCCCTTCGTTTCTGTGACTTTTGGTTTACCTAATGAATTAATGGTTGATATAGTAGGGCCTGGTTTACACCTTAAGAACTAAGGAAATTTTTGCACTTTGATAAGATTTGACATGTTTTATCTGTGCCCTGCCATCAGAGTACTAATAGGAATCCAAATGTTTTTAGAAGTTTTTAACTGCCACACAAACCATCAGGAGAGATACCCTATCTTTAAATCTTTAAATCAGAAAATAGCTTCTTTCCTGCTATCTTATCAAACAGCACCACATAGTCCTAGAAAATGTATCCCGGCCAAACTACTAATGGGGAGATGTTTACATACTAGACGGGAAGCTATGAGACCTGATTTGGGTAATCACAGGAAATGAGGGAAGCAAAGTGTGGTGGAGAAGGAATTCCAGACCTGATCTGAAAAGGAAAGAAATTTGTATATGAAGGCTCCTCCTAAAAGCACCAGGAACATGGATAACAAGGCTTGATGAATGTGGGTGGAAAACAGTGACAAAGTGATTATTGCACTGGTACGTAGAAGACCATGAGAAATTTGTTGATATTCATTTTATTTGTCAGCTTGCCATTTCCCCATCATTTATGTTAAACAAAATATTTAACAGTTTATGTAAGTGCAGACAAAGAAAAGCTAAGGATTTTTGAATTAAAGAAAACACACATGCTCTGTATATATTTATATGCAATACAGTACTTTGCCCTGAGACAGACCAATGGGAAAAGTAACAGTTTTTATTTAAAAATGAAAGAAATCAGAAAGTTTTGTAGCTATTTATGCTTCTAACAATCCAAGAATTTTGGCATATAGAATATAATTATATATGAATTTGTAATCTTCTGGTTACTCTTTAAAAGGTGTAGTTGATTCTTACTTTGAGAAAGAAATAACAGTATTAATAATAGCTAAAAGCATGTCTCTAATCCTCAGCTCTTGGTGTTTTACTGAGCCAACAGAGGAAGAATGGCACTGCCGTGCCCCATAAAGCACATTGACTGCACTAGGCTGGTGGGACTTTACCCCTCTCACCTCCTTTTGCCCCCGTGTTTTACTCACTTCAGCTGTCAGGTATTCATCCTCCCTTTTATCCTCCCTGTCTTGCTTTGGTCTTGACATGGTGGATTCCCACCTCCATCCACCCCATGAATGCCAGCCATTGCTGCCCTCTTTTACCTTTTGCCAGAAGTGTCTTCCTTCTTTCTCCTATGCTGCCCCTAGACTTAGGAGATGTCTGAGAGAATGGTCTCCACCTCCATCCTTAAAACCCCTTTGCTTTGGTGTCTACAGGACAATCTGGCACTGTTGAGATAGCTGGTACATAGATAACTTTGTCCATCACTTGCAGTAATTGTCATCTTCTTTCAAGCCTGTTTATATCCTTCTGACTTAATAGAGCTTTTGGGCTTCACTCATTAATTCTTTTGCATTCATGCAGCTCCTGGGACAAGCCTCTGACCAGAGCTGGGAGGCACTACCTCAGTAGTCTATATATTGCAGCAGAAGTATGCGGTCTTTTTGTGTAAGAAAGCCCATTCCTGATCTGAAAGTTTAAATATAGAATAAGACAGAGCGTTTTATTCTTGCCTTACAGAATATCCACTTGGATTTAGGAGCCAGCTCAGAGCGCCTTGTTCACCCGCTGAGTTCAGCATAGCTGTAATGTGCTTAGTTACGGTCCTGCTCTTGAAAAATTGATTCCACTTTCAGAAATATTACTGATTCTAGGGGCATTCACCACAGTAAATATAAGCAATATTGCAAAAACCTGGGAACCTCGATGATCTTAAACATCCTTTCCAACCTAAATGTTTCTATGATTCTATGAGATCAGGAAAACCATGGTTGGCTTTATAAATGTGCTTATCAAGTGTTCTAGTTCATGTGAAGGGAAGGAGCACAAGCCCCAGGTATCTGCAGGCTCACTTCATCCAGATTGCTTTAGTCCAGGAATATCTCCGAAGAAGAAATTTTCTTACAAGTTTTCTTACAAACCTGTTGGAAACAATATTAAAAAAAAAAAAAACAAAAACAAAAAACACAAACACCAACAACCTTTCTCAGCAGCTCAGCCTTTTCTGGTTTGTTTCTAAGTACAACTGGCATTCCCATAATACTCTTCCTCCTTCTCCTGAGTTGATGGTAGCCAGCACTGAAGGTACATCCAGAGCTTCACACCTGAGAGGGACTCTGAGCCACATAACCATCAAAGTACCATGTGCCCTCAGACCCCTTCATCCAGGACCATAAAACAAAAGGGTAACGACCCTGTGTGTCCCTTGCTAAGCAGGACTTTGTAGAAATCTACATGGCAGTCAGGAGGTGTGCACCAGCAGACTTTTGGGCCTAGCTGAGCTAGCGCCAGGCTAGAGCAGCTGAGGGGAGAGTGCCTCTTTCCTGTGCACAGCTGTGCTGAAGCCCACGCTGCTGTTTCTTCCTGCATTGCTAGCTAAAGGACGCTGGCTGAGACGTGTGTGCTGCATACTGTGAAAAGATTTTTAAAATCCCATCTATTTTTCTACCCCAACTATAGGAAGCATGGAGGACTAGAACGAGAATGAGGAGAAAAGGAAGAAATCCCTCCCTTTGAACAGTCTTTTTAAAGACTGGTTTTAGTGAGTATGAGAAATTTGGATTAAATATTAGGGGGTTTCATTTGCCTGATTTTGGTACTGTGTTGCTGTGCGTTGCTGGTTCAAGTGTGGGAGCATCCTGTGACCATCGCACCCTGGTTCAGGCTGGTTGTTTCTATGGGAGGGGAATGTGGCAGGTCCAAGTGGTAGCAACAGAATCCAGGAGCTTCTCAAACCATAGTACCTGCTGCTGTGAGCACACAGCACTTTATTCTGATCTTGTGTTTTATGGTAAAAATTAAGACCGATATGTACATATACAGAGACAACAACAGAAAACAATTAACAGGAACCTAGCTGGACTTCCAAGCCACTTTTCCCTGTGATATAGCCTAGTTAAACATGTCCCTAAATGTAATTTGCTACTAAAAAGAAGATAGGAGAAAAATACATGACATATGTTAGTAATATCTCTTAGTGCACTCCTTAAAGATTCTCATAAGCAGTGGTGAGGAGGGCAGTATAAGGACGTGAGAAGAGTAGAGTAGAATAGAATAGAAAAGTATAGAAGAAAAGTGACCTGTGAAGTGGAGAAAGCCAACCGGTGGTCATCAAATGAAATATGGTAATTTCTATATCATGGTGAACCATAAAATGAAGAGACCTAAAACCTCAGAAAAAGAAATCTGTTTTCTTTAATTCAGAATACCAGTTTTTAAAAGGGTCTGTTAATCTTCTTGTGGACGCTAGATGGGGATCTTGAGTCATCCATGCAAGAGACTCCTTTATCCTGCTTTTTCTTTATTTTAATCTGTTTTATCACGGACAGAGTACATGCAATGCAAGTTTACTCTTCAGGCATTTATATTTTTACTAAGGTTTTTTTTGGGGGGAAGGGTAATCTACAGTAAATAAATATTTACTTTTAAACATACAAGTTTAATTAAGGTTGCGCTTCATCTTTCAAAAGAGAAGGGAATGCATCTGGAACTGTAGAGCACATACTCTTCTTCATCCCAATTATTTGTTCAGTTCCAATGGCACTTTGCAATTGTTTTCTCACTTTTCAGTGCAGGATGCGGTTTACAGTGACAATTGTCTTAGCACCATGTAGCACAGATTATGACAAGGGGAAAGACGGCAGAGTCGCTCACTTGCGGCAGTCCTAATGACCCAAGCATTGTTATTTTTATAAATGGGATCTTTGTGTGCTAACTAAACCTGAGCAATAGAACTGTGAAAGCCGCTTTCCTTCAATCTTCCCCAAATCTCCGTATGACTTTGTTGTACACGATAATAAATTAATCTCTCTTGTTAACATGTTGTTGTTTGTTTAATAAGTACCTCTTTCTTTCGTGTGATGTCAAGCTCAGCCATAAAATGGGAATCATCTTTTAAGCCATTGCCTTAAATAGTTCCTTTCGTACTGGATTCTTTCTTCTCCCTTCAGTACACTGGGCTTTTGCAAATTGCTTTGCAGGGTAGCACATAAGGCACTGACCTCAAGCCTTTGGACACTGCTATGGGCTGGCCTTAACTAAAATGAGCTTGGCTGTCTCAGCTCATTTCGCAGGGACATGCTAGTCCACATCATATATCATGCAGTTTGGGATTATTGCCAGTCTCTGCCCAGATGATACCCAGAAACGAATTAGTGAAAGGTCTGAATGACTTCTTGCTGCATCTCTAGAGACAGGGTATAGTCAAGGTGAGATGGGATCATTCCTTGGGCAGCAGAAAGGAGAGACAGTAAAAAAAACAGCCCTGCAGTGGGCCTGTTGTTCTCAGTGCCTCATGCCATTAATGTTGGAACACTGTACTGAAACATGCCGGTGGAGGAATAATTCGTGCTGCAAAGGAGCAAGCCAAACACCAAATCAGTTCGTTTAAAAGGATCAATTTTTAGAATGTATTATAAGTAAACAATTGTTTCTCGATATGGGGAATGATTTTATTTGATGGCATACAGTGCTGCTCCTGCAGAGCAGATTGCTCTGTCAGAGCAAAGGGAAAAAATAATATATTAAAGACATGAGATGCATGAAAAATGTCATTAAATAAGTCTTTACTAGCCTTGAAATGGGGATGGTTTGCATAATTGATTAATCATAAGGGGACATTTTTGGTCACAGAAATTATCATTAGTAGAGCTCCAAAGTTAAATAATCTTTATTCTACTAAAAAATGCCATTTTCCCCTCAGATCTTTCCAAGATCTCCTCTTTCTTTTAGTCTCTCTGACTTTTACAGGCCTTAATAATTGAATGATATTTAACTAGAAGTGTGGGTGCTGAAACCATTTCGAGGAAATCTATCCCCACGGCACTCTGCAAGAGCAGCAGCATGCTCAGGCCCAATCCTGCGAGCACAGCTGCGGTGCTGCACCTGCCTGCACCAGCAGTTTGGATCTGGGCTTTTCTCTCCCATCTCCATGCAATGGGAACTCCCTGAACTTCCTTCTTGTAAAAGAAAAATATAAACATGGCAAGCAGCATCTTTGTGCACCCTTTTTCATTCCAGTGTTACAAAGCGACTCTCCTGATTGTTCCAAAAATTATTGACAGGTAATTTCACCTCCTTGTGAAACTGTGGGCATGACAAACCTGTGCACATGCTTTGTGAGACAGTTTGCAGTCCTTTAGGATGAATGTTGCTGCAACTAATTCAGAGATATAATAATAAGCATTTTTTTTATTGCCGAGTTTAATTAAGGGAAACAGCTTTAGATACACAGTTCTCAGAAGGATTTTCTTTAGCCTGCTTTCTTTAAGGCTGTTTTACGTTGAATAAAAGAGGGATCGCCTGGAGCAGGAATGGGTTAACCAAGGCTTGCCATACCTGATTTCATTCATGAAATAAATGGAGTATGGGTCCTAGGCTGTTGCCGCACAGTGATGTGGCCATCTTCTCTACTTCTCATTTACTGTAAATCCTTCAGGAGGTACAAACAGTTGGGAATCATGTCCATGACAAAAGGAGGAACGCAGATGTTTGACATTGTACAAAAGACTTTCCTATATGGTATTTTGCTATGGCCGGTTTAATTCGATTTATTTAACTGGGAAAAGATCCTTAAATTGAGACATATAGTGCCTTCTTATCACAAATGTCCTTCTCAGGACATCTCTGATCAAGTGTTGCAGTACACTGCAGACGGGAAATGTGGTCAAAAGCTCATTTATTACTCCAAATTTTTAATGTGAAAATAGGGAAGTATTCATATACCTTAGCAACTTATTGTAATGGCTTCCAAACATGAGCATAAAATTTGGGTAAAATTAATCGTAGTCTGTAAAACTTTCTGATTTGTGTTTGTGTATTTATATACAGAACTTAATATATATGTAAACACCAGCTCACTGTTCACACTAGCTTATATGTGTACTGAACATAATTACACAGAATTGAACATTGATACATATTGGAAATACACTGTGTAAATATTTAAAGCACAACGCAACAGATTTATTTAAGAGAGAACTTCATTTAGATATTAAGTGTTGTACAGAATCAAGATTTCCTTCATGAGTAATAGTGGTCATATTTATAACTGTATTGCAATGTGAGGAACTGTTTACTAAATCTGTAGTTATAGTTAGTCAAATTCAAAGCTGAGTTCTGAAGCAAACCAGATTTTCAGTTTCTTACCAGTTGTTTTTAGTAGTGTGGAACCAGAGCAATGCAGAGATTTACATCTTTTGAGAGTCCATTGGGCAAATCTATATATGCCTTTGGCTGTGATGAACACAAATGGTGACTACTGAATACCATAACGAGTACTTAAAAAAACCTTACCATTCTCCTCCAAATTTGCTTCTATTCTATCTATATTACGTTAGTTAAATTTCTCATTCTGGTATATATAGATATATTTTGATTTCTTGAGCTTTATTTCATTATCTTTTAGGTATGTAAAGGAAGTGTATTTTAATCCTGTATATGTTTTAAAAGATCTCTTCCATAAGCAGGGATTTGCAACTTATGCAAAAACATTTTAGTATGCTTTTTTATCAAGCTTTAGTGATGGCTGTATTGAAGCTCATCTCTTTCTGCCTCTGTTTTGGTACTCTGTTTTTCTGTATCAGCCTGCATAGGTTGTTAACTATTATCAAATATTTGTATGAGCACAAACACGTTACAATGCTGCAGTATGATCAGCCAGTGTGACTTATATTTATTTTGCATTTTGCATCTGAGGTTTTCTGGTAATTTAGTCTCTGGACCCACAGCTGAGGGTTACTAACATGGTATGACAGCATTAGAGGTGCAGAGACACCCCTCCCTTCTGAATGCACCTGCCTGTGTGTTTTAATAACAACCCTAACAACTCACTGAATGCTCTGATTATTTTTTTCTTCCAAAGAAGTTGTTCAACAGATACATCCTTTCTTCCAGTTCATCTTTTCCTTGTGTGCTCCAGTTCAAGAAAGCTTCCCACCTTCTGTATTTAGGCAAGTTCTGAAAATACTTTAATTTTGACAGGCCTAAGCATTTTTCTGAACTTGGTGTGAATATTCCCAGGAATTGAATAATTATTTAATATTTATATTATGAATGCCTGACAGTATGCATACTATCATGACATTTAAAAGAATCAAATATTTACAAACACCATAGTCATTTTTGTCCAGCCTTAGAAGAAACCAGAGCTCAACTCATTTTAGCGGGGATATTTTCTCTTAAAAATATGAGGCTATCATGGTCTCAACCCATACAGAGTACTAAAAATCCATTGGATAGCAATGACTTTCAATCACAAAAAAACAGGTTACCTTCAGACTAGTGACCTAAATAAGATGGGATCCGTATTCTGTTATCACTCCCTAAACTACCTAGTCATGCATGGCAATTTATCACCTTTCATATCCCATAGTGTTAAAACATGCTGCTAGATCATATAGCGCAGGATACTGCAGCCTAACATGTTATCCTAGTATTTATTATGCTTTATATTTATTATGCCTTTATGAAAAGGACATCTAGCCTACTGGTCTTGTTGCAAACAATAAGAAAAAATAAAATAAAATGGACTTTTCCTGAGACAGTACAACCCCCAAGAGAATGAAATTTATTTCCTGAACATGTGGAGCTCCATATAGCTAGGCAGGACTGACTCCCATCTACCTCATCATGTACATTCTCCTAATATGTATTAAATGTACATTGATTCAGTCAGCTGTTAATTCAGGTGTCTGAGTGATTTTTCCAGGGAGGGAACAGAATATCGCTACCTGGAAAGACTGGTGTTGTCCACAACCTACTAGGTTAACCTATTCATAGAAAGCCCACATTATTTCTGGCACAATTCTGTTCAATACAGATACTTTTCATGGAAAATCTGTTTCCAGTATTGTGCACATGCCACTATCCCCTCTCTTGTCATAGTTGAATGCTGACATAAATCTTTTTCTAATAAAATGAACTATTCAAATTATTTCTTTACTGAATGATGTCTGAAACAGATGTATTTTAATCTGCTGGGCATAGAAAATGAAATTTACATGTCAGTGAGGTCTTTCTGGTTAATAAATGTTTTAAAAGAGAGAAAGCAGGAAGCTAAATATATGTAAAACTGCACTGCTTTGCATAGGGTGTTTTTAGCAGAAAATACAATATTCTAATACTAAATTATATCTTATTTATGAGACAAAAAGTACACATATTTTGTGATAACAAATATCATCCCTGTAGGGTTATCATACGAAATGCTGGAAAGACTTCTGATTTCACCAGCAATACTTTCCTTGTACCCAGTAATATTTCTTTTTTTTTTTTTTTTTTCCATGGGGGAACAGCATCTGCACAAAGTATTTTGTTTATTATCTCTGTGTGTGTGTAATTTTGAACTCATTAAGTTTTCCATTATTTCAGCTGTTTACATAACACTGATTTTAGTACGTTACGGCAGCTTTCTCTTACTTGGAGAGAGCTGGATCCAAAGCCCACTGGAATCAGTGGAGCGCCCCCATTCGTTGATGTTGACTTGCCATTGGGGATGGAGGTTAAGAAAATGAAGAGTTGGCTTCAGTGTCCCATGGAGATTCAGACAGGTTTCCAAATAATCATGAACACTTCTAAACAGAGCTGAATATATTGTCGAAATTTTAAGTTCCTCATCACAATAGTGTTACTAATTTTGTAGCATTTTTGGTAGGCAGACAGAGAGCATACCTATTAACAATGGAGCTTTCAAACCAATTTATTTTAATGTCTGAAGTGTTGCCAAATTTGTTAAGGTGAAACAGCCGAGTTAGCCTAAAGTGCTGGTATGGAAAGCCCACAGGCAGCCCACCTAAAGGAAGGCTGCCTGGCTGGGTTCTGCCACACACTGATACCCTCAACCTGATCCTTCTCCCAGCCCCTCCTCCTTCTTTCCTCTCCCTCCCTGGTCCCTGCAGCTCCCCTCCCAATAATAAATAATAATAATTAAATAATTAAATAATATCATGAAACAACACAATGAAAAAATATGATGAAATAATAATAATAATATAGTTAAAGAATAGTATGAAAATAAAAATAAATAGTATGAAAGAATGTCCCCATGCTCAATACCCAAGGGATTCTTACCCAGGAAACAAAGTGATAGCTGAGGTGACATGAATTGTACCACAAGCAGGACAATGCTGTGAGAAAGTCTCTTTTCATCAGAGTCAATGGTTGGACAGTGTACTAATTCTCTCCTGAACACACGTCTTCTCCCATAAAAAATGGGACTTAAACACCACAGTAAAAATCATTCCCCAAGTGTCTCAATGAAGAGCTCAGTTGTTATCTCATCCTGATTAAAAAGTGCTTGAGTTTGTGTAAGTTTTCAGCCGGAGAAACTCAGCAATGATGTCCAGGTTCATTTTTTAACAATTAGCAACTCAGAGCCTCAGACTGACAGATTACAGCGGTTTGGCAGTATCACCAATAGACAGGGAGTTGTGAAATTGTAAGACATTATTGTATTGTTGGTAGCCTGAGTAAATCTAAATCTTTTCAAGCTTTGCTTCAGTGAGTTAATTCCGGGACCTGAATTACAAGTGCAATTTGAATTACATTGCAAAGACTGAACTTACTTCACTTTAGCAAAGTCCCTTTTTCTTAAGACTTATGAATTCCAGTTATTTTGAAATCCTGAAATGTTGAAATCTTTTGATACCTTTCTTATTATTTCCAAGGAAAGACGGGTAAAGGCTTTCTCTGACTTTCCCTGCCAGCACCTCTTTATTTAGGTAAGTGTGTTTCTTTGACTCTACCTTTATTTTGTGGTATCTCAGCTGCTGCTACACACTGTGTACATCCACAGGGGCTTTTTATTCTCGCAGCCCTAAACCTGAGATATTAAAATAGCAGAAGGGAAAAAACCTTGACGGAATCAGAAAATAATAAAAAGAATATGAACCAAATAAATGTTCTGTGTATATTTAGGGCAATTGAAGACACCTGCAAAAAACAAGGATAATTTCAGTTTGTCTTTACATATTTTGTCTGGGAATTTTAATACACTCAACTGACTCTAACTAATTAAGTCTGAAAGCTTGCTACTGAGCTGTATGAGGCAGGGCAGAGGACATCACCCATTTTGTAGGGGAATGAAGTGAGATGTGATTACATGATTTGCTGGGTACAAAAGATTATTAAATATTGGATTTGTGAATAAAGATACATATTCCAGTTACAGTTTAATCATTAGGATTGATTTTTTACCAAATAACAACAGCAGCAGTGACAATAGGGAAAAAAGATTCTGCAGTGAAGTGTCTTGTAAAATAATTTGTTTCATCAGTGGCTTGTTGTTAAAACAAACCTGTATCTGACAATCACCCATACAAAATTTTACTTAGAGTAAAAGAGCTATTATTGAGTACTGGCTTGAAACTATAGTTTTTCAGGTTAGTGAGATATTTATTATACATTCTCCACAAAAGGAGTACTGACTGAGTAATTGTTGCAGAAGGCAAAAAATACAGGTTAATATTGGCAGTTCAAAAGCTCAACAATTTTTTTTAAGAGAAACAGCTAAATGGGGCTGTGACTCTGCAGTTGTTTGCAGTAATCGAGGACTTTTCAATGGGCAAGTCCTTATTTGGTTTCTTACAACTGTATGGAACTGAATAATCAGACTGGAAATTGGGTACACACTGTTCAGGTTTCAGCTTGGTTTCTGAGAGCTTCAGTTTTCTCCAGTGTAGCACCAGGATTTTTCAAATCTAATCAGAGAAATTCTATCTGTGGAGAGTAACACTGCTGTGATGCATATTTCTGCATATTTAAGTTTCTCATGTTAATAAACCAAAAAGAACTGGAGCTGGACACAATCTGTTGCTAGAAATGTTTAGTCTTCCATATATACCACTGCGATTTTCTCTTCCCAATGTGTGTTTGTGTTTTCCTTAATCCAGCCTTAAAAGACTGAAGTGATGGAGCTTCCTACATTTCCCTTCAGAGAGCATTGTGAAGTATAATACACACCGATGTTCAGTATTTTTCATGACATTCTGGTTATGTTCAGCTTTTTATGTGAATTCTATAAATCTTATATACAATCTTTTATTTGCAAGAACCCCTCATTATGCTGGAAAAATATATGCTATTAATATTTCCAGCCAGTTATGCCAGCCTCCCTTAATTATTCTTTCTGATATATTTTTCCAATGATTTTAGAAGAATTTAATGCTAGGAAAATGTGTCTGCAAAACAAAATTCTGGTCAAAATACCTGAGGAGAGTATTTTTACCTTTTTGTGTCTGGACATGAATTTTGGCTCAAGTCAAATTATGGGTGCAAATACCTCATGTGAATTTGCACGTTGTGTGCCCCTGTGGTATTGGGTCTGTTTTTCTGTGCTGTTCTCTTCAGGTTCTCAGATTTCTCTTACAGTAAATTCCTGGGCATTTTGGGATATAATACAAATAGCAGTAGAAATAGAGGAAAGCAAGATGCAAATTCACTAAAATTTGGTTTATGTTCAGAATCCATAATGTTTCAATATCTGTATGCACTGTGTTCCTTATTTATTTGCAAATTCACTTACTCCCCTGCTCCCTTCCTGTTACACGATGTGCCTTAAATCTCTCAGGGTAGTGCATTGCAGCCACTGATGTACTGCAAGAAATGGCTTCTGCAGCCTCTGAAGAACGTATTGGAATTGGCTCATAATTACATTTAAACACATATTATTAGATGTCCCTCTGATTATGTATAAACTGTCTCCTGTAACCACTTGAATCTGTGAAGCCAGATGGGGAAGGCTGCGCATTCACCGACTACAGTGGGATTTAGGTTTCCAAAACCCTAATGTGTCCCAGATGTGAAAGGAGGGAGACTCTGACCAGGAGTGGTGAGCCATGTTGCTGACAGCCACATTACATCATAACTACCCGGAAACGGGGAATGTTCATCCCACAGTACACCCTCACAGGGGGAAAGGAGAAGCAAATGGAAGGTCATTCTGGGATTCAGGGTTCACAATGCTACACAAATGCTTAATGTCCATGAAATACATGATGGAGACAGCAGCAAGCTATTTTTTGATACTTCCCTCAACACAAGCAAGGTTTTTTCAGAGGCTGTTTCAGAATCTGTTTTTCTCATTAAGGTTTTAAATCTGTGGCTTCTTACTTTGATCTCATTGGTTGACATTAATCCTCATTTTAACCTTCTCTCTGTTTTTTTCTTTCTTTTTTTCCCCCCGAAATCAAGACATCCATCACTACTTCATCTGAGTAAACAAGCAAGCATTTCCCAGAAGAAGGCACAGATATGTCTGCTTTACCCCAGGAAGGGAGGGAGCAAACATCAAAACCAGAAATTAAACACCGCTGCCAGCACCTGGACGCAACCCTTTGCTCATGTATTTATTGCATTGCATCTTGGATTTTTGAAACCTGATTTACACATAAGACTATGAGGGAACAAGCTCCCTGAACTGCCAAAACCACCTGTTCTTTAGTTGGTCAGCACAGCAGTAGGTGGATGAGTTTGGTAAAGAGCGAGTGAGGAACTTTCTCCCAGTCAGGTGGGATTTGACTATTGAGTTTTGTATATGAATGTCACTAACATTTCATGGCAGTCATATGTGAGGCACACTGTAGTGTAGCCCAGGCAAAAGAGAAGTATGGCTGAGAATGGTGACATCTGCCTCTGTCGTAAGTGCAGAACAGAAACATGTGTATGGACCCTTTTTATTTGGGAAAACAGAACCAGAATGAATTTAGCATGACCACATATCCACACATCACCTTATAAATGTGCAGGAAGATACTCTTCCTAAATTGAGTGGTTTGAAGTTTTACTGGTTCACTACTAGGCTTTCCTTTGCCAGCATTGCCTCCATGCCAGCAAGACCTTTAGCTGGCAGAATTTAATTCAGGGCCAGGATCTGGGAAAATAGGAGGCCAAATGGAATATCATCTGCTCTATATTTGCAGATTTGCCCAGTTTTGCTCAAATGATTTTCCTGCTTGGTCTTCCCCTTAGCACAGAGAAAAAAGATTAAGGGTATTAGGTCTGTACTTCAGAGGCAGCCCCAGCAAAGCCCCTACAGAGGAAATCAGGATATTCTCCACCATAAGAAAGGATAAACTAATTTTTTTAGCCTTCATCAGGTTCCACAGTCAAATAAACAGCACCTGACAGTCTGTGGAATTGAAGACAGAAGGTCACTAAGACCTAAGAGTTATTAGTAAGGACACTGAACATTGTCCCTTTGCCCTAGGGAGATTTTGAGTCACTGAAACTGATGCCCTTCAGATGCCATGTCAAGGTCTGAAGCCTGACTGATTGGTGTCTCAAAATTAAGAGCAGATGCTGCTAGACACTATTTGCTATCTATCATCTCTTCAATAATCTTGCCCAGAAATGGGAGGTTTAGCAATCAGACAATAGTTGGCAAGAAAATTAATGTCAGTAGAGGATTTATCGAGTAAGGACCCAATAAACGCATGCTTGAATGCTTCTGGCAGTCTGCCTTTTCTTAAGGAAAACTTACCAATAGTAGGTATTTTCCCCTAATTTTCACCATGGGAAACATACTTCTTGTTTGTGTAGTGCTTAAGAAATTTTCCTTAGAGTATCTAGGACCTCTAATTGAAACAGGGCAAAAGTAAGTTAATCAAATTATCTGGTATCTTCATTCCTTTTTGGTAGTTTTATAGTGACAAATCCACACCCAGCATTCAAATATAATGACAGCTTATGCAGCATGAAATAGTACAAGCTAAAACAGTTGGAGGTAATCTTGGCTAATCAGATAGACTAACATAATAGTTTGCTGAGTTTTTAAGATTGCTTGATATATGCAATGGTAAGTCCTGTCAGGAATGGATTTGCATTGGAAGAACAAGCTAGTCCAAAAGCTGTGGTCCATGCCTTACGAACTTGCTGTTCATTGTAAGGGCAATGTAATACACAATAGGAAAAAATGTATGTTAGATGTGCATAATGATAAAGAGTTCACATCCTTAATCATCATTTGCTGATTCAGAATTATTTACAGCTTTTGCCTGTGGAGGAGAGAAAGAGCTTGTGAAGAAGGTACAGATAAAGTTTGGAAAGCTGCACTTTTCATTCATTACACTTGATGAGAAAGAGATTTCTCTTTTTTGTCAAAACTGTGACATCTTCTTTATGTGAGACAGCCAGATGAAGTATTCACTCTCAGGTGTTTTAAGTACATTTTATTTGAACTTAATAACCCTAGTTAGAGATCTACCTACCAAATATAGCCATTGATAGTCATTTGGCAGAAGAAAATGCAGTTTTAAAGTCTACTTCCAAGCATCTTAAATCCTACAGACTTATTGAGACATGCCTTTAAATTCTGCAGTCTTAATTTACCCTGCTTTATAAATGATACAGAGTAAAATAAGAACTATAAATCTAGATATCTTTGGGTTCATGTTTTTTACCCACATAAACACAATCCCAGGCTCAGCCCTACTGAGTTTTAAAGGGGTGAGAAGGGTGGGGAGGACAGCTAAAAATTAGCTGAAAGAAAGAGCACCTGTAAGTTAATTATTAGAAAGAGTTTATCTCTGTGTCAAATTCTGTACTTCCTTTGTTTCAACAGTAGCAGTTCTTTCTATTTCCTTTCTTCTGCTACTCTACATTAGGCATCTGAGCTTTGTTCTCTCTCAGCTAAGTGAAATTGTATTTCTGGGATTTCCAATAAAGCATGTCTTCTCCAGGCAAATAATTTTTTGTCAGAATATCTGTATTGGAGTTGAAAGACAAAAGCCCCATTACTCTGATTTCTATTCTGCATTCTGAAATACTGTTACCATTTCTCAGTTGCATAAGGATATGTGCCTCTTGACTTATAACTTAAGAAGTCCAATGATTAGTCCTCAAAACAGCCTTTGCAGTGTTCACCAAGAAGTAATGGCTCTTCTTGATGTTAGGTGGTCTTGCCTTTCCCTAATGTAAACCAAGCATAAGAAAGATGGATCCAGCCTGCACTGTCTTGGGTATGATGGGGGCCAAAAAGAACTGACTTGCCTGTAGAGTTACAAGAAACGCTCCAAAAAAATAGACGTTAAACAACGGAGCTGGAATCAAGCCAACATATCACAAAATAAAATGGTGGAAGATTTCATTAGTATAGGAGTAAAACAGCCTCTTGGAGCAAAAAGAAAATATGTGATTTGCTCAAATAGTAATCTGCTCATAGTTTCTCCTAAAGTGCCTC
Source organism: Scopus umbretta (assembly GCA_013400535.1). NCBI lineage: Eukaryota > Metazoa > Chordata > Aves > Pelecaniformes > Scopidae > Scopus > Scopus umbretta. Next base: position 38,723 of record VZTL01032865.1, read on the forward strand.
TTCAGTAGTTCAAGGCTGCAATCACTGCTTTACAAAATGCATTCGAAACAATGGTATTAAACATATCTTTTGTATAATACACAATTTTTTTAAGCCTCCTGGGTAAAGAACAATGGTTCTTCAACAGCTAAGGAGGACTTGATTTTCTCCCATTTTCACTTGTTACACAAATCTTTAACTTCGTAGATTTCATGGTTGTTCTTTTTTATTCATGCCTGTGTAAGGGCTTCATCCAAAGACTACTGTATCATTGCAAAAGTTTTGATTAACTTCCACAGGCTTTAGATAAGGGTGTAAATGAAAGATGAACTCTCTGAATCATTGTGCTTCATTATATCTATTACAATTACAGCCTTGATCATGCGCTTCTGACATAGGACATAAAAAGAAGAACACATCCTCCAAACATTTATTCATATGAAAGCAATTTGCAGTAAGAGTATTTTAAAAATAATATCAGACCACAAATATTCCAGATCCATGTATTCATTCATCCATTAAATTAATTTCATTAAATTCATATGGGTGTGGATGAGGATTTTCCTTGGTTTTGTTCTACGCCTACTGAAACACTGGAGACAAGACACAAATGTCTTGGCTGACATTTCAAGCAAAATACTGAAAATAGGATCATCTTACTTGATGTATGCTGCCAAATTGCATTTGGATTTCAGAGCAGATATTTAGTTTTTGCAAGACACACAGGGAATTAGAATTATTTTCTACTTATAGAAAGTGATTACAGGTGAAAACATGCAAGTTGTCAATTTATCTCATGCAATGTACATTGCAGTACATCATAAATTATGCTCTTCTTGGAGGAAAAGGCCTCTTTTAATCTTAGAAACTAATGTAGAAGACTCACAAAGCCTTTAAATTATACCTATTAGAGGAGCTGAGTCTACAAATCAATAATAAAAAGTGTATTCTAGCAATAGTTAAATGTAATGGTGAAGAAGGAATTTTGTAGAATCTCATAAGTATGCAGATTCCGTATGTTAAATGTCAAACAGCATAAATCCTCCCTGGGCTGGGGAACAGGGAAAAAAAAAAAAAAGGTTGTATTTTTATTTTTCCTGTTGATTGTTTTGCTATGCATGTATAAATGAATATGCTATAGTTTTCTAAGTGTGCCATTGTAACACACTTTGTAGTATTTAATTTTAAACTATAAGTGAATAAGTAAGTTTTGGTTTTGAATTTGAGCATGTATTGTAAGAAGAAATTCATTAAAAGGTACAATCATGGCTACTTTTGCTAACATTTATAATCAGTTTGAGATGTATCTGTTGGAAGCCTGTGAACCAAGCAGAACTCAGCTGAGGAATGCACGCCTGCCTCTGAAGGCTCTTCCCTCAACACGGTCTATGGTGCGCCCACTCTTTGACAGCAACCTATACTGGGGCTTCGTTGTTTTGTCTGCTAAGAGAATATATTTTTGTTTCATAGCATACTTACTGGTACAGAACAAGCCAGTGAAAACATGGTACAATTGTTTACTTTATTCAGCAACAGAAGGTTACACCATTATGAGTTTGACCAGTTCTGGCAACTAATATTTAGTCCCAAAGAACTGCCATTGGGGTTCCTGGGTTGGTGACATTCATGGACTGCTAGGTAGAAATCAGAAGTGAACTTTTATAAAAAAGCAAGCTGTGGCATTTGGCAGTAGGTGAGCTTGTATATAGATTCTCTGAAGTTGCCAAATGGGAGCACGAGTTTCTTCTGCAATGATAAATGCAGAGTGGCCGTCTGTTATGGCACGTTTGTGTTGCTGTGCAAATGTCTTGCAAGTTTTGAAGCCTTGCACTTCAGTTTTGTTAGCCTGTTGGAAGAAATCTCATTTAACAGGCATTTTTACATCTACATTAATTCTTTTAAAACACTGAAGTGAGTGTTCTACAGCTATGTAAAGAAACGCATTATCAAAGCATTAAGATATGATTAAACTGACATTTTCTTAAGAAAACGAAAGGAGCAGGAAAAAGCCATTCTAAAAGGACTGAGTGCTACATACTCCAGATATTATCTTCAGTGCTTACTCAGGGATCTTTAAAGAAGCTTATTACCAAGTACCCTAAGAAGACAAGTGTGGATGTGTACAGATCAGAGGAATGCAAGTTAATGCACCTGCCAGATTTTACTATCGTACAAAGCATGTCAATCAGCACTCAGACCTTGCGTTTAAAAATGTGTTCCCTCAGATTTTTTTCAGTGCTGTATCTCACATAGCTCGAATTTCCTAGTAGGTAGCCATCCAGTGTTGCAAATGTCATAAATTATGCTACTGAATATAATCACTGAAATTAATGTGATTAGTCCTTTGTTAGCCTCAGTAATGGCTTATACAAATACTAGTAGATATGGTTGCTGTAGGTACATATATTTAAGTCTTCCTTCTCTTCTCTATAGGACAGAAAAATAGTATTTGTAAAGTAAAAAAATCAATTCATTCTAAATATGTTTTCTTTAAGAAAGATGAACAGATTGGGCAGTTTATAACACATGAAAGTAAAGTTGTTTGAAGCACAGCTACTTGATAGCTACCTACAGTTCATATCCCACAGGGCCATTTCTAAAGTGATGCATCAGTTTCAGCTTGGTCTTCATTAGGAAAAATGTGATCAGAAACACCTCCCGAGAGCTGGGAGGTGGCCAGCTGGAAATGCCTGTAGCAGAGGAGGGCCTGGGGTACTAGATCATCCCAGGATGGCTGCAGGCTGCTGGGATGCTGCAGCCGTGAAGAAGACAAATACAGAAGAGAATTTATGAGAGATAAAAGGTATTAGGGCCATCACACTCTATGCTTATAAGGTCTCCTTTGTTGCCCTGTCAAAATCCTGGCATTGGTATCTAAAAAAAAAATTAGTCCGAACTAGAAGAGATGTAAAAAGCACTATGAGTAGGGTGTGGGGAAAAGAAACTATTTCAGAAGCTTTGTTTGCTTTGTCTTCAGCATTTAGGAAAGTTATGACTACTGCCTATAAATGGGGTCAGACTGAGGAGCCACACAATATAAAGGCCACTGACTGCACAAGAACAAACAGGTCTATAAGAGCAGATGGTTGAAAAAGGTGGTGGCAGCAGGCGGCTGGGCTTGGTTGCCCAGCAGGGCCCTCAGGCCTAGGTTCCCCACCGAAATCAGGAGCCCGAACCTTGGGAGGTTCTGTGGTCACCTTCATGTGCTCATGCTCTCTCACTTGTAGCTCTCACTGACACAAAGTGAAGGGTATTCAAACTGTGCAGAAGGGCTCAGCACCTTGCAAACCTGTCTCTAGTCACAGTTTTAATTGGTTTCAGGATTTAGCCCAAATAATATTTTGTTGAGTGTGAACCTGGTATTTTCTGAGTCAGGATGTCAGGTTCTGATGGAAGTGATGAAAGTCACTTTATAAAGAAACCAGAATAAACATAAAGTGACTGAAGATATTCAGGTGACACTGTTGTTCTGAAAATACAGTCATATAAATAAATGGGCTTTATCAGTTTGCTGGTACCTCCAGCAATGTTGACATTTGCATTCTGCTCTCCTACCTCTGTCAAACTTTAGTTCTATTAAAATAATGAATTCTCATACCGATATTCGCCTCTTAGCATGAGGCATTTAGAACAAGTCAACACATATTCAGGGATGAATTTTAGAAATCTATTAAGATGCACAGATTTAAAAAGGGGAAATCTGTACAGATGTCATGTGTTAGAGATTTCTTTTTTTATCAGTTCTCATAAAACATGTCCATATTTGCTGTGTTTTCCAATAGGAAAATGAAGCACAAATCCTATTGGGATCACCAGCAGGGTCTGATGTCCAAAGGCAGGTATTTTATTTAAATGATCTTATACTGCTCGGTAGGAAATACCATTTTCATTGTGTTTACAAACATGTTAGCATTCATTAAAATGTTTTTGTGCTGCCCGTAAGATATGTATTTTAAAAGGCATATTTCTGAAAACCTTCAGTGAAGTAGAATTTTTTAAGACTGATCGTTTGACAGGTGTTACTTCACATTGAAGCTCTGATTGCAGAGGACGAGAAGCCAGGTGTTCAGAACGGCTTCAACACCAGAGAATGACTGGGCCATAATGTACTTCAAAATAGTTGTGGCTTGATAACTCTGTGGCTACTTTTGAGGTCAGTGTAATGGTATCTACCTGGGATATGACATACTGCGGTACAATCTCAGCCAGTGGTTTCCTCAGTCAACCCCATGCTTTGCTTGCACTTATTGGCATCTCAACACCATCATTTCCTTTTGATGAGTTCTGCATACGTGACTTCAAATGCAAACAGCTACTGGCTAGTTTTGGCATCATCAGTTTTTGTAAAATATTCAGTAAGTCCTTTGATAAACTCTGAATATGTCATGCTCTGAAGTCTGTTTATCCTCCCAATATTTTCTGTGGGGCAGAGACACACTTTGTGAAGACAGATGAATGATTTTAAATGCTTAAAAAAGGGAGCATCCCAGTCCCATCTTGAGACATTCTGCCCCATTCAAAATTTATTCTCTTCACTTTACTTGGCTTTTAATATAACCATTTCTTCACTAAGTGTTCACTAGCCAGGAAGTCAGGAGTGCAGGAGAACAATGATGCTGTAATAAGTGTGGTAAAGGAAAGCAGGGAGTGAACAGGAAGAGAGGGGTGAGGCTCATATTGAATGTGGGGAAAAAAACCCTAGATCACAGTTTATTCACCTTCAGTCCCTCAGAAAACATTACTGAGCATTGATTATTTGTGTAGTGCTGCTTTCTGTGGGCTCTAATCACTGCTTTCAGGGAAGAAAGGGAAGAGTTTACATGCTACGGGGGAACAGAGTGGTCATCTTGCAGCAGCAAGGGGAAGCGCAGAGCTGGGTATGGAGGAACGTGAAGGCAACTCCTGGGGGTTCACATAAAATAAAAACAGGTCTTTAATGAAGAGACCATTTTCTAAAATTTCATTAATGGCCACTTGAATACTGTTTTCAAAAAATTGAAAATATTTTAGGTATCTTTAAAACATATTTGTATTTTGAAATATATATGTATATGCAAAAATAATTACAAGTAAAACATACTTAAAAATCAAAGTAGGATTATTAAATATTTTAAAGCATTTTTCAACAATTTTTTCCATTAAATATCGTTAGTCAAATAAGCATCTGGCATAGGAAAACTTTGTCTTATTTCTTTTGATCAATTCTGTCTAAATTTGAAAATTTCCTGCCTCGAAGATTGATACAATTTAAAATATATTCTCAAGACACTGCAGTTCCTTCTTCAGAGGATTTAAGAACCCAACTTAGGTCACTGATAAATCCATTTTTCAAGAAGTGGGTATCGATATCTTTGACACTGCCATAACAGGATCATCGGAGAATTCTCTACAGTAGAGAAATTTTGGAGTGATTCACAATTTCTACCCCAAAGCCATTTGTTGAGGCAAGGAGGGAATGATGACAGGTGGGGAGCAGGGGGTGGGGTTCTTTTCTATTCCAGATGCTTTACCTTGATATAAATTTTCATACACAGCCCAAAAATCCAAAAGATTTCTAACAGAGGTAGGGTGCTGCTCGTGTAGCACTGCTGAAATAATTTTTTTAAAGAGCTAGAGAGCTCACATGGTGTTCTTCCTCTACAGGTGCAAGAAAGGATTGTTAGAGCAGATATTTCTCTCAGTCTGTAATTACGGTCCTTTAATCCTCTGGCAGGAATGGTACAACTTTTTAGCAAAATTACTACCACCAGCATTGTCTCAATATGGAGAATTTCCACAAGGATTGATAATTTTCATAGTGTAATACAGAAATACTTATTACTATCTCCTCTGACTGCCTGAAATTAGAGGTGTTGCAGAATGTTTCAATGAAGAGAAGATAATTATAGAAATTGGGTATTTTTTTGTTACAATCCTGCCTAACTGTAAAGAATATTAGCTTCCTTATACCTGCCACACGTGGGAGGTCAGATGGCATTACCAACATGATTTGTTCTAACATTACAGCCTGGGAATGCATGAATTAGCCACCAAATTAAAATTACTTTTCAGATTTAGAAGGAAGCTGAAAAGATTTCAATACTTAATTTACTTTGAAAATGAATATTTAATTTCAGTCAATAAATATTGGTGTATCGTATTTCCATTACAACATACAGTGCTTTGAATACAATCAATCTTACTGTTATATACATTTGAAGATTATTGGTGTATATACATTTGAAAAGACCTGTGCTCTCAGGTACGATAAGATAGATTTCTTAGCTTAGCACGTAGTAAAGTGTGTATTCTATAAGCACTGTTTTCTACTTGACTATTGCATGTTATGAGAGTGATTGTTCCCTTGAGTACCTTAAACATACAGCATAATTTCTTACTTTGGGTATATAAAATTGATAAGCAAACTTTCAAATGCAAATACCCCTTATGACAAGTTTTCTATTATGGTTAATAAATTTATATATCTTCTTTTTATTATTATTATCCTGCTAGTTTCCTGGGCTAAAACATATGACCTTGAGATACTTTTAAGTGAAAGAGGTGTTTCCAACTGTCAGAGATGCCCAGCTCTACCAAGACCTCACACCATCCAGTAATTACTCCACAGCATACTAAAAGGTTATGATTACATCCTGGAGATGCTAAAGTTTTTTTAGCCATTAGGACAAATGGAGAGCTTTGTATAAAATACACTTTTTAGACCACAAATCAACTGGAAAACAGCTTAAGCAACAGTTAATACTTGACCCTCTGTTGGATAATGTTCCTTTGAATAGTTCCCTCAAATCCATAGTTTTCTCTACTTTCTTTAAATAATTCTGTTTTTTGAAAATGGCTAATTAATGTGCATGAATAACAATGAATATTCATGAGTAGGGAGAAAGCTGCATCACCATGGTTGATTACTTTACACTAGTGAAAAGGGTTTTTTTTTGAACAGTATAACCATGAGATACTGCGAGTTTCCTATTTTGGGTGGTTGGTGGTATGCAGAATCAGAGGCAATCACTGTTACCAGAAGACTGTGAGCCTGGTTATATGCTCCTTGTTGGCAAGTAATTACTCCTAAAAGTAGTTCCAGTTGGATCACCACTGTTGTGGGTGTGCAGTGTTCCTCAAAGTAAATTAAATCTACTCATACAACAGAATTTATGTGTGAGCCTGCCCAGTGAACCCTTTTAAATTCTTGGAGCAATTTTAGAATGGATTATTTCATGCAGATAGATTCCTCTAAAAAATTGTTTTACCTTCTTAACACCAAGATCTGCTCATTATTTACTGGCAAAATTCCAGGATTTTTAGAGTAAATTCTGTAACTCAACTTTTACGCAAAACTCCCGTCATACCTCAAATTCTAAACTCCTTGAAGATGGGAAAAATCTTTATATATGTTCCCACCAGTCAAACATAATAAAGATTTAGCCATAATTTGTTTAGATACAGCTATAAATGACATACTTAATATTATGTGGCCTTCATATCATTCATTCATGAAGTAAATGCCAACATTCCTTTATATGAGTAAAATTTTTCTTGATCTTCCTCACATCAACTTCATCAACTTTCATTCTTAGCAAGTGGAAGACTTCTTCATTGAATTCTCTAACTCAGAGAAGCTTTTATGTTGAAAACAAAATAACCACGATCCAAAGCAACTGTCCCACAATTCCATTCTTGCTCTAGAGAGAGTCAACACAAGTGGAAAACATAAGTTTAATGTAAAACTTGAATAATACTGTGATGTGAGTGATAGAAAAAGTTAGATAAAGGTGATTAGCTTTTATTTTCACTGTCTGTACAGAATAAAAATCAATATGCTCTAACCTGCTGTATAACATTTTACAACCCCTAATATTTGAAACAACACTGATTTATTTACACAGTAACTATTTGCATCCTTTTACTTAGCAGAAAATTAAAAAAGAGAGTAGGACCAAGGTTCAGGATGAAGTTGCCTAAAGCTAAGTATTTGATTTTGGCTTTAGGACTCTGAATAAAAATGGCCTAGTTTCTAGAGCTGCTAATCACAAATACCTCCAAATCAATCTTCTGATAGCCGTAGCTCTTACATGATGAGGAATCTGCCCACTCTTTGAAGTGCCTAACATGGGTTGAAGTGTCCGGTTGATGTGCTTAATTTTGAAAATGTTGGCCTAAGGAGGTTGCCCCAAAACAGGCTAAGCAGTTAATCAAAGAAAGAAGGAATCCTACCAGAGGGACAGGAGCTCCCACTCCAATTAAGCAGGCAGGAAAACTCTATGCACCAGGGCAGCAGCAAAAGCAACAGTTACTGGGGTTGCCTTTGCCTCTGCAATATCCTCTGGATCTTAATGGACACCTGCACGATGCTATACAGTAACATAAAGTGAGCCCACCTACCAGCTGGGGACTATTCCTGGCATCAGGAGGGATGATCTTCAACAATGTTTATATTGCTTCTGAGTCCCAAAGCATTATCTTTTTACAACATCTTTCTTTGTTGTGTGGGTACACATCCCAGCTCATACTTAATACAGGTGCCTCCTAGATGATCACTGTTGTGCTAGGGCGCATCTACGCTTGGATTTATTTGTTCTCCTGAGCATTTAGAGATATCCCTTTTCCCCCTTGATTTTCTCTACCTAATTTCAGTCTATTTCAGATTTGTGAGCTCTTTTCCACATGCCAGTCATGACTGCAACTGCAGTTTGAAGAAATTTATCCCACATACGCGTATGAATAAATATTCATAGGTAATGCTCCCCTTATTCAACAGACTTTGCTTTTACCATACCCAGTTGTCATTCTGATGAGGTAGAATCTAAGCAATGCATCAGTATTTTGCACATCTGACTTTTTTAACAGAACTATAATTTACCCTTCTTTAGCCATTGTCAATGGCTACTCTAAAAATACAAGCATGCGCAAGGCAATGTTGTGTTTCTCTCATTTCATGGAGCACTCAATTTGTTGCAAAGTCCCCAAGTATGTAGAGGTTAGGGTTTCATTTGCTAAATTGAATCTTATTTTGCACCGTAAAATGATCTTCCTTTGCTGTGTTGTTGTAGTAATATGTGCATTAATAAGCACAAAATCAGGCACAAGGATGGATGTGAACAGAAGGCATACTATTTCAACTTGATAATGATAGGGGTGTTCCCACACACATAAGGCACTAAGCTGGTTCCAGTAAGAGCCAGTAAGTTTTATACCACATAACTGTTAAGTAGAGATTAGCTTTTTTCATCCTGTCCCGAAGATGCCATTCATTTCTGAACACTGCCATCCTCTGCCCTGATGGAATAGAGGCAAATGAAGAGGAACTTATGACATGACAAATGTTACCAGCCCTACATCTCAGTTACCTCTAGCAACTGGCCTCTTGTGTCTTCATCTGCAGTAGCAACATGCTCGATATTTCCATGTCTTGTGCCAACTTGATCTTCCTATTAATTTCATCCTGACTGGTCCTTCCCTTGTTGTGGTCCT
>VZTL01032870.1:0-18972 GCA_013400535.1 Scopus umbretta
TTTTTTTTTTTAATCCCTGGATTTCTGAATAGTACCTTGTAAACTCTGAGCTCTACATCAACAGCAGCAATAACTAGAAAGCAGAAAATGCTGAAGAACACCTATGAGACATGTCTGGAAATGGCAAGGCAGAAATGAGTCCCTTAGAACTGATCTGTTTTCTAACAGATCCACAAAGAATGAATGACGTAGTAACTCTATGACAACTCTTCCAAGTACCACCTGAAATCGGGACATTGTGCTAGATGCTATACATTTATGATGATGGTTCCCTCGTTCAGGAAGGTTCTCATATTCATTGCTGTCTCCAGGAATTATTAAAATACAAATTAGTGATTTATTATAAGTGACTATTTCTTCTCTAGAGAAAGAGAGAAGCTGCAACTATTGAAAGAGATATTTAAATATTGAGATCACAGAATCTAACAAGAAACAGCAATAAAAAGCCCAGCCAAGCATTAATAAACATGGTTATTTTTCAAGGTTACAGCCATAATACATAATTTATGAAGCTTGCAGGAAGTTCTTGCCTTGATCCATTAAAGTTACTTTATAATTCTTATTTTGTGGTTGGAAAAAACAGACTTTCTGGAGTTGCAAAACCCCAAGTAAGAAATTTCTAGATCCATAACACAATTCAATCCCATTTTGAGATTAGTTTCTTTTAAATATTTCATAAGTTACTAAAAGCATTTGAAAACAGTAAAACAGACATCTAGCTCTCTACATTCAGACAGCAAATAATGATAGACAGTAACCTTTTAAACAGTAACCTCCCCTTGCAAGAAGATTTAATTAGATGCTTCTGCTAACCTGCTTTGATTATATCAGACACATGCTTTTCCAAAATACAGTGAAAGAAATGCTGCCCAAGAAAGACTGTAATTTGTCAGCACTTGTTGTAAGATTGACAAATAAGCTTCAGTGATTAAATTTTTGAATCTAAACTAAAATTTAATAAACTAAAATTTTTAATCTAAAGCGAGCCATTAAAATTTACTTTTGTCACTGTATGTTCACATTGGTTCTGTTTTTTAACTTTCCTGCATTTGGAGGCTGATTTCTGATAATGAGCTGATGTCTGTACTGAATAGTGCAGAGAAGTAACAAGAGTTTGAATGCCAAACTCCAACATTGTCCGAGCTCCATCACGAGAAAAAAAGTGATCATCTGGGTACCAGCGACCTGGAGACTGCTTTATATTCTGCAGGGCACCTGTTATGCTGCTGTGGCTCTCACAGGGTGTGACAAACATCTGATGTGACAAAAGACTTTATGTGCAACGGTTAATATAATTTTTATGCCTCCATGTTTGCTTTAGAAATAATGGACAATCAGATTAATGCAGTGTGTAAAACACATCATATAAACACATTTCCTATCCTTTATTGCTCTGTATCAGCCCCATTACCACACAGTATGTTGCTTATTGATGAATAATGGTTGATACATGGGATATCGCATTTCCTCTTCTTCTCAGGAGCTACTATATACTTAAAGCCAAATTTGTCATTGGTGATACCTTCAGACTTGTTTATTCATGGTGATGGCGGTCAAAATAGAAGTATTTTCGATTTTTGGAGCTGTACAGTACCCAGAGCTCTAATTCTGCCTAAAAGAACACTAAACTCTTTATCATAAGCTTGACTTTAAACATTATTCCGGTGCGATTTGAAAGTAGGTATGTATTTAATTATCCCATTGAATAGGAGTGGAATCAATCTTTTGCTTAATATTTTCCTGAATTAGGATCAAGTTTCCTGCGCTCAGTGAAAAATGTCAGAGCCTACAGGTTTAAGGCAAACGTGATTGTAACATTCTTGGGAATGGTCCAAGTTAATTTTCAGATCTACATTATTATTTCATGTATTTTAATGATACTTATTTATATTGGGAAAGAAACCAAAATAAGACTTGATTGACTAAATGTTCTTGTTTGGTGTCAATTTTTTGTGTGGTTACTATATTAATACACCTTTTCCAGATTGTTGTCTGAGTTACTGTTTCTTTAGAAGATAGAATCTGACATGTCTTTGATCCCTTTTTTTTTTTGTCTGATTCTTTCTTGATATATTTACTCTAGTGAATGAATATCTTGTTGTTGCTTCTTCAGGTTAAATTTTCATTCAAGTTCTATTGCTCTTTTTCTGACTGCAGTACACCATGAACATATTTCAGACTTAATAATGTTCATACCAGAACACTGTCATAAAGGGAGATAATAGAGTTGCCTGGTGCCAAGTCTGCTATTTTGATGTTTTGGGCACCTTGATAATCCCTCCTATGTCATATGGGTCTGCTAAAGTACCTGGATTAATGCTCTGCTGATTTAAATAGATGCCTTGGAGTGTTCTGTTCCAGGGCATAACTTCCTTTATTAGTTCATCACAACTTCATACTGGTGACCTTCAAAGTCATAGTGCAAATTTATCTTCTTTCAGATTCTTCTTTGGAAAGAGCAATGACCCTGGGAAATGGAAGCCACTGGAAAATGTTGCAAAGGGTAATAAAAGAATCCTAATTTTTACAAAATTTTAAGATTTGGGTTTGCCTCCCTTTACTGTCATGTGTAAAACCAGAATTATGAATACTCTGAATTGACATTTAGAATTATACTTATGCATATTTAGTGTATATAAAGAGGGTAAAATTGAGCATTCCTAGAGGTCTCTTGAATTTCTATGGCTATAAAACGTTATTGTTGACGAAGGCTTTAACAAGAAAACACCTCTGCTTTTCTACAGAGGTACAAAGAAAACATGAAATCTTCCAGAGAGAGTACTTGGCAAGTACCTTTCATTTACAGACCTTATGTGCCACCACAGCAGAGGTCTAAGAAAAGAGAGCTCCACTTATTCTGCAAGAAGTTATAAATATGCCCCTCTGCACCAAGTGACAAGCTAGACAGGACAAATGACCATGACAAGGTGTTCAGACTCTACTGAAGGGCAAGCCTTTGCTTGGGCCATGTGTCCTCAGTAAAAGTCCTGGATGACTACTAAGATCTTAAAAATATCTTTGAACCAAAACCTCACCTGAACAATAAACATGGCTATGTGGTGAAATTCGCCCCGGCCTCCCTGCTTCACTGGGACAGTCATGAAGAACTTACTGCCGTCCTTGGAGAAAACTGGTTCTTCGTTCTATAAATGCAAGATTGTGTTAGTTTGTCACACTTTCCATTGAACTTCTCAACAAAACATCAGCTTAGGTTTTTTGTCTCCTTGGTTTTGGTAGTTGCTGTGCTCATAAGACAACTGGAGAAAAATCCTCAGATTTTAAATATATCCTGCTAAGATTAACAAAAATGTGGTGGCTAAAGGTAAATGTAGTTCATGCTAGTAGTTATCATTGTGCAATCTTGTCCTAAAGCATGGGTTACAGCCCTTGAAAAACTCTCCCTCCCAATGAAAGGTCTGGTAGTCTGATCCCTAATGCAGCAGGACTTTCCAGGATACATTCCTTTACAGGTACACAAGTAATAACAAAGATAAGTCTTACTAGTGATGAGGAGAACAAATGTTTCCACGGTCTGGTCTCAGCAAAATGTTACTAAGTACATGCTTAACATTCACTGATTTTGATAAAGTTATATGGAAAAAATAAGCACATTGAAGTGATATTCTGAAACATAGTCTTACCATAAACTGTAGCCTGATGTGATATCATCTCTCCATGTCTAACTTTACACAGAAATATTAACAGAAAATGGCTTTCTATAAAAGCATAGATTTTAAAAAATGATTTCTCATTTGCATATTGCAAAATGAAGCCTAAAATGTATTTTAAATAGAATGTGTTTCATCCATTTATTGGATAGCTCTTCTGAAGCTATGAAAATAGAATCATTCGTTGACACATCAGCTCAGCATACCGTGCTGGGTACGAATTTAGAAATATTCTTATGCATTCCAATTATAGCCCATATGACCTCTAATCTTTGAACTCCTTTGGCTTTAATTTGGTGATGTTATTTTTTAATCAGAAAAAAAATCAGCACAGTATATAGGACATGCTTGGAATAGGATTCTGATCTATCTTAGACCATCCAAGAATTAGGTAGTTAATCAGCTGGTCATCTAGAATGCTTACTTAACTGAATGCAAAGATTGGAAACTGAAGGGAACGTTGCCTCCAAAACCCAGACAGGTGTCTCAGTTCAAAGGGGTGAATCGCTTGCTGAAAGTGCATATCTCTTTCCACCACTGACACGGTCAGCTAGAGAGTGAAATGTCCTCTGTGTGATGCTAAGTGACAGGAATTCCACTACCAGAGAAACAAGCTGCCATCTGAATGTTTACTCAGACACTGCTATAATCCTCAGCTGTTAAATTAATTCAAGATCCTAAGAAGTATGCAATTTTAAAAGGAATTGATTTTAACAGCTCATAAAATAACATACAATTAAACAAAAATGACAACAAAACAATTACACATTACAAATCTAGAAATAGCATTTGTATTATACCTGTTTAGGAAGCCACAGGTCTGACTGCATTTCATATTTCTAAAAAAGAAAAAATTGCATTTATGGAATAGCTATAGATCAAAAATATTTCCCACACTCAGCAAAAGGTCTCTAAATTAATTCATGGGTTTTCTTCTATTGTGCACATCTCTTCATTGGCACTTACATTGTAATTAAATTATCGTTTGTTTCAAAGTCAGCTGCTTTATTCAGAGTTTTTGGTAGAACACCACAGGGGACCTTAGAATGCCTTTTTCAGTCCTTTCTGACTAGCTATCAAGAAGCTTTACACAGGCAGTTCTATTTGTTTTTTACCTCTAGGCATCATCTGACAACTGGATATTTTAGGTCCTTCATCAACACCGGGCAAACAGCCAGGATCGAGCTCAAAGTGTGAGACCTTTTCATATCACAATTCCTTGATTTAATGGGTTATAGTGTGGCATTAGTAAAGAGGAAAAAAATAAATGCAAATGATTGTTTTTTATTGGTCACACTCATAGTTCACATCGTGCCATCTAAAAAAACACCCGAATACCATGCACACATTGTTGGAAAAAATATAGAATATACATCAACTGTTGTAAATTGTCACAGTCACACTGAAGTCATGAAAATGTATTAGCTATAGAAGCATCCGTACATATATGGCCTGAAAAATGAAAAATCTGTAGCTACTATAGCAGCTGGTTTTATACAGTATTTTTTTGGAATGGAGAACATGTGCAAAATGCTAAAAAAAAAAAAAAAAAAATAAAATCAAAAACCTGAGAGGTTTACAGTTGAAATCAAATGGTCTGATACAATGTTAAATTCTCACAATATGGCCTTTCCTCACCCATTACCGAATGCAAGAGCACCACCGTATCCCACTGGAGGAACTGCCCAGGGTTACGAGCCTGAGCCCTGCCTGAGCTGTGCTGACTACGGTGACGCTGCATCTCCATCCTTCCTCACCCACCTGCAAGGTCCTTCGCTGCTCTTCCTTTCTTCTGGAGAGGGACTTCTCAGTCTCTCTTATGTTATGTCCTGGTTTACAGCTCCCTGGACACCTACTTCAGACAAGTCCAATTGACCTTGGAGCACACAAGTGTTTCCTTTCAGAAGCAACTGCTCACAGTGGTTTCCGACTGATTTTCTTAATAAAAGGGCACAAGGCTTGCAGGAACCGGGTAAAAAGCAAGCCAATCAACATAACTCCATGTTCGTAATCTTAATCCATAGTCTGGGGACTTAGTCACAGTTTCTGAGTCGGGAAAAGCAACCTGCACTATGCAGCAAAAGAAGCAGACAAGCTCGGAAATAATCCCTAACGCTTTAACATGACTGACTTCAGTAGCAGACACTGATGTAAACCTTTTGTCTCAGAGGCTAAACTTAGACCTACATTAATCACTCATAACCATTTACACTGACAAATTACACCCTCTACTTTGGAGCATCTGTTGGTACCGATATTAGCATGTATAGAAAATATTTATACTTTTAGCTGGTTCTGGGAAGAGATCGTGACGCAGAATGGGAAAGATGCCAACTGCATTCAAGATGCAAGATTGACTGTGAAAATGGAGAGATGTAATGCAGGAGTGTCAGAAGTCAAAGTCTGGGTCAAGGAATGGGATGTGGCTGGATTCGGATAGAATAACGTATTTCAGCTTGACTTACATTCAAAATGAAATATCCCTGTTGCCTTTCAATTTTATTTTTTTCTAATGTTATTTAATTCTGCTGTTGAATTTGCAGGAATTATCAGAATTTTACACCTTTTCCTTAAACATATGTAAGCTGTGAGACATAGAAAGATCTGAAATGAAACTCTGTAGGGGGAGAGAGGAGAAACCAGGCAGCTGAAAATATCTGACGGAAGACAAGCTTGTCACTGTGCTAGCTATATCCAAAGTACATGATGTTCAGCAACTGCATTTTCCACTGAAGTTAATGAATGAACAAAGCTTAGTAATTCTGAAAATGTCACTCAAAGTTGCTAATTGCATAAAATCATTTCACCAGATTTGGAATTTTCTCACATCTATTTCCTCCCTGTTGACTAATTATAGTCAGCTTGCAACTACTGTATCTACAAACTGATTTCCAAATTTTTTTTTTCTGAATATGAAAACAAAATGCAGGAAGAAACCTTGAAAAGAGAGCTTAGGAAAAAAATCTAACTTACCCTGCTGCAAGCCCCAGTTGTGGTTTCACAAACCGTAAGGATGGAGATATTCTGAGGTCTGTTTAACCATCTCACCACAGCTTTGGTGTTGCTTACCCATTTCACCATGGTGATGTAGTATTCCCTAAGTAAACATTTGAAAATACAATGTTCAGATCATTCCTTTTTCAGATTAGGCATTTTTTGTTTAAAAAACACAGAGTTCATCAAATGCAGGATTTGTACTGCATGACAGTATCAGCACTGCGGGATGGAGAAAATAATCCTAAATGCCCTACAGGTGGGAAGGCTCAGTCCTAGTGCGCTGTTCCCCTGGGAAATTTGTACTCCATTAGTACCTCCTTCTCAGCCATTTGTAATATACAAACTTTACCAAATGCAAAGCATATACTCGTGAAACATCTGTTTGCAAATACCCATGAACCATGTACTGGCCAGCCAGCTTAAAAGCGAACACTAAAGTCCAACAGAAGCCAGTATTTTCCCATACCAAATACCTTTAGAAGACACACATTTTTGCAAAAGAATCCAGCCCTACCACCAAACAAGCAAACAAACAAGGCCCGTAATGTTAGAGGACAGGCGAGACCACTTTACAATGTCACTTGTTATAAAATAACAAGTATTTCATAATGGGACTTCTGCATAAAGGGAAGTCACACCTAGTATCAGTGTGTGTCAGCTTTCCTTTTGACAAATTGTTCATAATATCAGACAAATTGTCTGTTCCTCAACGACCCTGGCTGAGCAAGGGAGGCTTCCTAGGCACAGACTAATGGTATGGAGTATCCGCCTCCCTGCTCCCGAAATCTTGTTAGGCTGTCAGACAGGGGATGTTACAGAGGAAGACCTGTTGCAGCTTGTCATCCCAGCCAGGCTACTTGCTTCACTTCTCTACTCATGGCAGCTGGCAGCTTTCACAGTCCAGCTGGGTTATGTGCAACAGTGGAGCGAACTTGTCTGGAAACTCAGCCCCCCTTTACAACAAGGGTCTTAGCTCGCATATGATTAGGCCTTTCATCTGATACTGATGGAGATCTCATTTCTCTTTGACAGCACATATTTAATTATACATTCAAAAGACTTCTTACTAGAGCAAAGAGGCTAAGCAGTGCCAACTGCAAAGTTGCGTGCAACTCTGATGCTGCAAACAGGAGATGCAGGAGACAGCAATTCACTGCAGCTTCACTCAGCCTTGGACTGGTGTTATATTTGAAGAACATAGCTGACCAACCCAATCTGCCCAACTTTCTTTTGGTTTTTATGTTTGACTTTTAGTAAGATAGATATTTCCACATGTGGATACCAGAATGATGCCTACAAGTGGTGACGTCAGGTATATCCGAGTCTAATACTTACATTTTTTGGTTTAAAAAGCTTTTTAACTTACCAAGGAGCAAAAATATGTGCCAAAATTAACAAAAGATCTAACACGAGACCAACACAGCCAACAAAGCAATGATCCAACAAACCAACCAAAGAGTGCAGCCCCAAATCTCAGGTAACTGGTTCCCCATAGCAGAACTCAAGAAACAAGAGTTGAAAACTTCTCCATCTGCAGTCATGCCTTCATAAGGCTGTCCAAAACCACTGCAACTGTGCATACAGAAGCCCAAAGACAGCCAAAAGGAAACGTTCAAAACATGTATATAAGGACTGCCTCCCTCTATCAGTACTTCGACACTAAGGTAAGAAAACATCTACTGACACCAAAGCCCAAATTATCCCAGAACCGAATTCTACAAAATAGAGCCTCAGCTGTTTCATTTGAAAAAACTCTTCAGTGAGGGATGGAAACAGAAGATTTATTCCTTCAGAATCCAGCTGACATAGTAATTAAAAATCCAAATCAAACTATAACATCATCCTCCATCACTGACATAAACTCCTTGGTCACTGAGGTGAAAAAGCAAAGGATCATTTAAAAATTCCCTTTTTTCCCCTTTCATCAACTATGCATGAAAATATGTTCAAATTTCACTACATTATGACTTGTTTATCGTGAGCA
The DNA here is from genome assembly GCA_013400535.1 of Scopus umbretta. Taxonomy (NCBI): domain Eukaryota; kingdom Metazoa; phylum Chordata; class Aves; order Pelecaniformes; family Scopidae; genus Scopus; species Scopus umbretta. Next base: position 8,650 of record VZTL01032870.1, read on the forward strand.
TAGTATAGTGCATGCATATATATATATGTAGAAACACATACCCTTCTGAATTAAATACTGTCTCCAGGTAATGTTCCTTTGTAATTCAGTTTTGCAGTTAATCTATTGTTTCCAATCTATAGTGCACATACACACATACAGAGTAGTGTTGTCACAGGTCAACGGATATAACCAAGTCAAAGTTTGTAGAAGACAATCGTATCTTTTATTAGATTGTCTGACACAGCTGAATAAGAAAAAAAAAGAGAGAAGCCTGCAGGGCAAAAACTATTTTAGCTTCTGAGGAAGCTGCTATCAGTTTGTCTCCAAACTTACCAGGCTTTTCCTGCAAGTAACCTATTCTTCTAGTAATGAAAATAAGCACTCTCTCTTTCCCTCCAGACCCAAATACACAAATGTACTGGGATTATTAGACCCTCTGTATCTGTACGTACCTTAAACTTCCTCACAACGTGACTTTAAAGAGGAAAGACTACGACTGCTTTCTGGAGAAAGGACTGAATCAAGATATCAAATAAAAAATTATACTCATTTTAGATCCTCAATATGATACTTATTTAATTAGGTGCTCTACAGCACTTTGCATGTTCAGAGCACAACTTCCATCCTTGTTTGGGAACATTTCTTAAATCAGACTGTGGATTAATTTACTGCATATTCAAAGAGTAACAAACACAATTACTGATCGCCTGTGCAATGTTAGTTTAAGCGCACTGCATTACACAGGGGCTGCGTGGCAAAGACAGTATCCAGTTTTTGCATTGAATTGGCTTAATAAGAGCAGACTTTTCTCTCTTGCTGTGTCTCCTCACGCCACTCCTAACGTCCTTTTTCCTACACTTTACGTAGCTAGTTCCAGGGTTTTCCTTATCAATCCCTTTTCTCACAGCAGGGCCACTATAAGATGATCATGGAAACCATAAAACCCTTTTTGTTGATATCCATCCTCCTCTGCCCTCACCACCTCACCAGCTCCCAGGGCTCCCACTGAAATCCGTGATTGTCAAAAAAATCTCATTCAATCCCTACCTCATAGACCTGCCTTTTTGGTTTTTTTTAGCCAGTCCCCATTTCATGGTCTAATCAAGTTTTCATCTCAGACTTTTTAGAGTCTCTTCCCTCATCTGCCCTAGGATTTCTTCCTTTCTGAATCATAAAGAGATAGCTTTCCTCTTTACTCTGTATCAAAGCAGACAGAAAACACTGAAAACACAGTAAAGGCAGTCTCCTTCCACAGCATCCCATCATTAGTCAATATTGAAGGAGCTTATATATGACTCAGTTAATTCTAAGTTGGATTGGACCAGGCAATGCATAAAAACCAAAGCTTCAAGCTCCTTGACCAGACATAGAGCTACTTCTGATTCAGTATTTAAATCTGTTGCTTGGCTTCCAGTTGGCCTAAGGCAATTACACAAGGTATTCAGTATAAAGAAGGTACACCTTTCCCTTAGGCCTGTGAACCAGGAACATGACATGTATACAGTCAGCTTAACAGTCAGAGCTGGAACATCTCACATGTGCTGAGGAGTTGCTGCACACCGAGAAAGGTCAGGTCTTGGGGCTGAAGGGGGATGGAGGATATTCAATGAGAAAAAAAATTTCCAACTGCAGGTGTTAAGAAAGCAAATGTCTTTCCTGAGCATATGGCAATTAACTTTTTTCCAAATACTTGTAACCTGATGAAGTCCGAATTCATTTTTCACAGCTGATAAAAAAATATGTTAAATATCAAAGGGGTTTTATCATCCTTNACAACTGAAACCAGGACACAACTGATACACAGGTCTATGGAAGTAGTTTAACAGTTTGCTAATACATTTGTCATCACTCAAGAACGTCCAGCGTGTCTTGCTTCACTTGTAAGTTTCGGGATGCTTGTAAGTAGAAAGATATATATGTGTATTTTGCTGGCTGTTATTGTAAGTCCTTAGCAAAGTCAACAGAGACAATAAGCTGAACAAAAGAAAGGGATCTGCACTGCACTACACTGGAAGCAGAGTTACAATCATGATTAAATCTGAACATTAGATACTTAGATTTGAAATAGACAGACTAACCTCATGGGGAAAAACCGTCACTGTTTTAAACTTTAAAATAAGAAACTGTTCAAGAAAAAGGGTCAAAGTTTGCAACTTCATACCATTCAGTACAATGAAGAAATCTGCTCTAACTTTAAGCCAGTGAGATGATTATGAAAGAAGTCTGCTTATAAGAATAGCTGGAAGACATTTAACATTTATGATAATGGAAAAAGGAACCTTACACTTTTGATGATGTTATGAATAATTTGGATTTGGATAATAAATACAACAGGGTTCAGCTAAAGAAAGCCAAGCTATTACACTCACTAGTTTGCTGGCAGGTTGTTATCTAAGAAGGTAAACAACAGAAACTTGCCCCATGCACAATGCTCTAGAATATTTACTATATTCTTAAATTATTTATATTTTTGAGTATTGAAAAGCATACAAGAATTTACAGATACTAATAGCAAATGTCATTCTCAGAAACACACACGGAAAATAACACTGAGACATGACCTGCAAGATAGCTAAGAGAACTACAGTTTGTCAGTATTTTGATGTACTACGCATGACTTTATGCATACATTGATGTATGTACTGCAGTTTTCTTCTGAGGCTAAGCCACAGGTATTTGGTTGGAAGGAGCTCTTCCAGCTCTCCTTCCCATGGGTGCTGGTGGCTACCGTCCTAGCCAGGCTAACAAGCTTTGCTCCCCATTTCCTCGCAGCCATGGGCCCTAGCCACGACCATCTTGGTAGCCCCATTGACGGACTCTCATCGTCCCCCCTGAATCCCCAAATTGGTTACGGGTGATGGACAAAGCAACCTCCCTCAGTCTGCTGGCCGCACTCCTCCTAGAGCAGGGTCCAGCCTTGGTGACAAGAAGACTCCGCTGTTGTCTCCCCTTCAGCCCAAGCGGCAATCCCTCAGCAGGACAGCTGGGTCCCAGACCCTGACCCAGGGGCTTGTCCTGGTCCACATGCATTTCCTCCCACTGAACAGGGAAGGGACTAATCAATAAATACCTTGTCATTGTGTGGGAACATGTCAATAAAATAAAGTGTGTGAATGTGTTTTTATCCTGTAGGCATTGGCTGAATAGATTACAGCCATCTGCTGTAAGGTATGATAGTGAATTAATCCTTTGCATTAACCTTGTGAGATAGGTATTGTTATTGCCAAGCTACAGAAGAGGGGAGGGGCAGAAGCGTGAAAGAAGTGACGAGACATAGCACGTCTGAGAAAAGCTGAAAGTAAACCCCGGTGTTCTTAATACCAAGCTGTACACACCCCTACCTTTCCCGTTTCCAGTTAGAATCAAATAAGCTTTCTATTCCAAAGTAAGGCTCAGATAAAATGGCTGCCAGAAGTATAAACCCAACCTCTCTAGATTCAAAAAGTGATTTCGAACTAGAAGTTCATAAATATCCAAATGATTTTGTTGATTTGGAAATGCGTGAATAACAAAAAAACCTGGTGAGGGTTGTAAGAGCATTATTTGAATTTATGTAAACTCATTTCTTAAGTGTTCCCAGTTCCATTAAAAATATTAATTAAAATCAATACAAAATTATTTCAATTTGTCACACACAGTTGAAAGGTCTGACCATAAATCTCAGTCTCTTTAAAAGCAGGTATATATGAAATGAGAATGTGGACATCTAGCATTTCTTCAGGTATTTAAATACTACTGGAAAAAGAACAAGGACTGACTTAATTTCTTACAGTGCGTTTTAAAACTACCTGGTCAGCAGTGGCTGGGAACAGTGCAGAGCCAATGCAGCTTGCTCACTGTGGCTGAGAATGGGGAAAGCAAACAGTGGATGACCCCCAGGCTTAGACTTTCAGGAGCCAATACACAGTTCTAGAAGAAAAATCTTTTCATTACATATGGAAGCACAGCTCTACTCTAATAACTCAACTACAACTTCTTTCACGCGTTATTTCGTGTTTCTTCTGTCTTAGCAATTTTCGCTTTGGAAAGGAAATTAAATTTTTCTGCCTGACAGGTCTAAATTCAAGCATGGGGTTTGAAAAATCAGCCTATATAATTTCTTAATATCACATTAATACCTTGTATCTAAATATCACCAGTTACAAGGATTCTTCAGGTGTCCTAAGGTACAGTGGTTTGAACTGACCGCTTGCACACTGTATCGCTTTTTCAAGATTTGCAGAAGGAGGTATAAGCTTTCCAACTGGAACTTCAGGAGCTAGTAGTGTACAAATGCACATATATTTAATCTTGCTCGTATATTGACTTTCTAGGACTAATGAAAAAAAAAAAAACAAACCCTGCAGTACAAAATCATGTTTGCTGCTGAAGAAAACATAATGCAATTGTACACATGAAATGGAAACACCACGGGGGAAACAGTAATTGCACAGAATACAACCACATGTTTAAAGGAAGACTGTCAGTTTCTTTTGTGGCATTAACAGTGCACAGTAGATGGTAAATTTTTCCATAGAATAAAACTTTCAGGAGTAAATTTACAAATGTTATTAGAATAAAACTTTCAGGAGTAAATTTACAAATGTTATCGCTATCTTTATATCAGAATAACGTGAAGAAAACTTGGGAAATATTACCAAGCACCTTCATACAATCACTGCAAGAAGTAAATGAAGTCAGAGCATCCAATTTACTCAATCTTAAATCAAGTTCCCAGATGCCCTAAAAATCAGAGAAACAGTTTCTGCCTTCAGAGGTCCTGCACCACACACAATTTGGGAAGAGTTGTGAATCTGAATGTTACTTTTGTGGTTACAAATAACAGAAGCCCCTTTCCCTACCCATTTGTGTGGTTTCTCTGCATAGGAGTGAATCTCTCCCATAATAGCAGTTGGTTGTGACTTGTACAATATGTATTTCCAAAATGTTTCTGCCTTGAAAGATCCATAAAACTATATATGATAGTGTCCCATTCCATTTAATTCTGAAAGACTCCCATGACTTATTTACTAATGACTCCATAATGAATGGATTAGAAAGGTACTGGAAAAAACTGACTGCTAAAAGTAGCTACTACTTTTATTAAAAAAGCTACTACTTTAAAAAAACACCTCCCAACCATTACAAACTCCAAAGATTTCCACTCTAGAAAAGCCTGTTCAAAGCTCATTCTTCAAACCTGCATATATATTGATATATGGATATACACAGATGGTCATCACTGGTCATCACCAGTGTGATGACTGACTGCTACTCAAATTCAGAGTCAGAATGCAAGATTTACAGTATACTTGGCTGACAACTATGTCATTTTTTAAAAATTTTACAGCACAGCCATTATACCTTAATAGGTAAAATTAAGATAAACCTAATTTTTTTCCAGTTTTACATAGTTTTACTCTGTCTTCTGCTACAGCAGCAAACCAGAATTTAAACATGAATATTATTTCAATTAAACAGCAACAATATCTTTATCAAGGACTCAAAAATCTGGTAAAGATGCCCCTTAAGGCTCACAAAAGATATTCCACAAACTGAGCTACTGCTAGCCTTCAGATTCAAGACACAAAAAAGGTTTTCACAAAAAAGGTTTTCAGATACCAATATTCATTCATTTGATTCTACTTTTATTTTCAGTCTGCTGGGGAGGAAGAATGAATCTGAAAAGTTAAAAGAGTGAAACCGTAACATCTAAACGTAATTTTCAAGCTTTTTTTTTTTTTTTCCCTTGGGGATTTACACATTGCTTCCTCATTTCACTTCTTGGTGCCTACTAACATTAAAAGGACAATTTTAATGCTGTTTAAGAGAGTTAAGATGCTAATCTTGATGGCAAAGAATCTCTTTCAGATCTTACAATATCACTTAAACTAATGAAGGGTTAGCAAGCAGCAGGAGATTTTACTATGTTTTTCAGTAGTGGCCCATCAACAGAAAGAAAATACTTCAAAAAGCACAAAATCATTCCTTTCACTAACACAATCAGTACGCATTCCAGCTGACATAAATAATTGCAAGACATAATTCACTATTAAATCATTCCTGCACTAAATTAGGGTACCTCAATTTGTGTAGAAGAGAGCTATGCCAGCTTAAAATTGGTTGCAAAGGTTGTGAATCAATGCCCATGTTAACATCCTGATTGTTTTGGGAACGATTACCAAAAAATCTTTTGGTTTTTGTAGGAACTGCAAAAACAGCAACTACATTCAGAGCATTTTTTTAGTGAGAGGTAGTTTTATGGTTGCCAATCTTTTCCACATCTTTCTGCATCTGAAACTACCCTGAGTGAAGAGAAGTTGCACTTCCCTGGCCTTTAGACGGAAGCCAGATCCGGACTGTGGCAACTCTTTTATATTTATATAACTCTTTTATATTTATACTATAGAATAATTTAGCATTAGAAGATCATTAACATGTGCACTGAAACCACGATGGGAATTTAATCAATACAACTGCAATTCTACAAACTGGAATACACATATGGGAAGGGATGAAAATTTTCTTGCCATTAAACCGAAGTGTCAAGGCACCTCAATATGAGGACAGGTAATTGGGAGCTCAGCTTAAGGTAGTACAGCAGGAGATTCACTGGTTGCAGCCAGACCTCACTTCTTCAGCCCCAAAGTCAAAGGGACTGTTAAATTAGCTCAGTGGTTCTGAAGCAGTTTCTCCCCAAAAAGAAAAGCACCGCCCTTCTTAGTCTATGTGATCTGGTGGCATTGCATCTCACCTTCTGTCACCTCCCTGCACCTGTCAGCCGTGATAAGAAACGAAACCTCCTGTAAGCTACTGGATTTGAAAAGTTCAGACTATTTCTCTCTAAATGAAGGAACGCCCTGATTATGTGTTCTGTGCATTTTTAATACACTTCTGTATTTTGCAATCTCATCTCAGAAACTGAAAGCAACAGGTTGGCACGCAGCAAGGAAAGGCTGGGAGTGAATGCAGTAATGACCTCAGAAACAGGGCAGCATTTGGCCCCTCTGACCATAGCTTAGGATCCTTAGTTTCATATACTTCAAGTAAATTGGAGCTCCTCAGGACATCAGACATGAGCAAATACCAGATCCCAGTGATTTTTAAGAGGCGCATCAATCCAATACAGCTGTATTTTATTTTATTATCATTATGTTCAGCCATGGGGATGGAGATCAAAGGTAAGTGTTGTGCTGACACAAAAAGGCAATGATTAGCCTGAGAGACAGTCAGGTTAAATTAAACATGAGTTTCAAAGCAAAGAAATTATATACCTTGATTTAAAGCTGTCAGGTGGCATCAGTTCCAGTGTATGTGCTGGTCCATACAGATTAACTACGAACAGCTTTACTGTTGGGTTTGTTTGACCTGCCTTTGAAAAAAAGAGAATAGGAGCTTTAGAGGCACTGAACTGGTGACAGCTAAATAGAATCACTCATTAACGTAATTCAGTATCTTTATAATAATGAGACATTATTACAACTTAAAAATCTTAAATTTTAAAAAATAATTTCACAGGCATGTAAGATAAAAATATGAAGTATTAATTGAGTAATTCCCTCACTGCCTTTAGCGATGGCCGACCTTCTTGTGCAGAGCAAGGGACTAACGCTGGAAGTGGTTTGGCCCAGTTCAGTAAAGGCAGCTGCAAAAACACAGCCAGTTCCTAAACCAGCAGTTAAACCTAGCCTCCAGAAAAGTCTTTTCCAGACACTATTGCTCCTTCCAAAAAGCTGTCCTATATCTAGGATAACATTCCTCTTCTTCCTCCACTTTCTTTACCACTTTCTTTACCATTTTCCCCCAGTCTTCCTTCCCTGGCTTGCTGAGATGGAAACCTCTATTTTTGGTGCTGTTCAGGACCCAGCTGCTTTGGCAGGCCAGCTCTAAAAGCAAAAAAAAAAAAATGCTTCTTGTTGCAAAAGGGGAATAAAATGGCAGTTTGATATATATCCACCAGGAAGAGCCCGGTAAGTCCGGAGGATCTACAGGGAGGTGCGACTTCTCCTCCTCCTGGTAACACAGCTTGTACTAATGGAGGTTCCTGATATGAAGAGAAATAAGGCAAGGCTCTGCAGAGCTGGCAAGGAGACACCACTAGTCCCATCCCCCTGCCCTAGCCGTATCACATTCAAGCTTCTTTTTCATGTAAATCACAGGAGTCACACAACACTATATAGCATCCTTGGGATATGGGGGATGAAAAGCATGTCTCTCAACGGGGCTGACTCCTTTTTAATATTGGAAGCACAAGGTAAAATCACTGATTCTACAGATGTAATCAAAATAAACTACAAAGCTGTATATCTGGCTCTTCACAGGGGTATTTAGAAATGCAAAATAGTTTGGCTGAAATACACCCACAAATTCCCTTTAAAAAATTGGACTTATCTCAAAATATAGTCTGAGTGGTACGGGGCACAAGAAAGTGGTATTTGTGCTAAAATTAGTGCTAAAAAAGGTTTTCAAAATGGATTTAATTAGACTTGTGGAATATTTTTTTTTCATAAAAACTCTTACATTTGCCTCAAAAGAAATGTGGTCTTTCAAAGGCATCCTTTGCATGAACACAGCTTACACAAATGGAAAACTGTGGAAGAAAACCACTGAAAGATCAAGTCCTTAGGACACAACTGCAGTCTCCTGAGAACCTTTGAACCTTACATTGACTGCATAGTGGTATCCAAGTACTCTCACTGGGAGGGCTGCCAGGAGTAATTACTATCCAGCATGCGTAGGGGTTGCAGCCAGCCTAAAGCACACCTTCACACGGGCGTGTGAAGGCACGGCGGGCATGGCCAGCTCCGTGCTCCCCCCCGAACATGAAGCGCAGAAGTACAGCACCACCCCAGCTCTGCCATCACCAGCCCGGCTCTGGACGTGCCAGAGGGGTCTGTGGCACGGCACTGCCCAACGCGGGCTGCCAGCCTGAGCTGGTCTCCGTTCAGGGCTGTACTGTCCCAACGTAGTGTCTCTGCTACAAATATCCATGATGTGTCCTACTCCGCTGGGTGGACACGTCTGAGCTACAGCTCTACAGCAGCGGCTTCTGGCTCCATACGAGGTCTGTCCCTGCAGCTGGGGAGATGCTGTGGTCAGGGGGCCGAACACCAAGCGCTCCTGCAGCTTGCAGTGGACTCGGGCAGCTGAAGGTGGGTGTTCTACCTGAGTAGAAAATGCTCACATCCACACCTCTCCCCTGACAGCGGGCAGCCTCAACATCTCTAGCACTCAGGGTCTCCTCATGACAATTTAAATACATCAATTTTGTGGAGTACCCAAACATTTGTTCAGTAGTGCGAGAACTTTTTACATTTAAATCCTACTTTGTTCTTAACGTATTCAACACAATTTAAACTTCCTTCTTCGTGTTTTTTTGAATCCAGTTGTGCATATGGCATGCGCACAGATGCGCATGTTTCAGTATTCACAAACACATGTGAGTTTCATTTTATTTTTTAATCATAGATATAATATTCTCCAATGGTTTCATTCTATAATAAAGACCAAACCTTTTTTTTTAATCTCTGTTGCTATACCACAAGCTTCATTACCAATTAATGATGTTTAACGGGTAGCTAAATTGGCATTAAATGGAGACATTAAAGATAGATAATGTTTTTTCATTAATGAGATTACTGAAGTAGTATTGTGTATCACTTTTATGCTGAATTGTTAATGAAATGGAATTACTCATTTCTTGTTTACAAAGCTGACTTTTAAAAATAGTCCTTATTTTTTTTCTTTGCTCTGTCACTCAAGACCTTTTGCCAGTGCAAGTATGTAAACTACCCTGAAAATACGGTTACTTTGTAATTTTAGAGTATTACTTTATAACAAAACCACATTATATTTATATCATGCATATTATTGTTTCATAGTACCTGGTACAGTCTAACTGTTCACCCATCAAGAATTAAGGGTCATCACCAAAAAACAGTAGCAGGAATAGGGTAACAATGTTTTCTAAAGCCCTCAATGAACTTCCCTTGAAATGTCAAAGGAGTACCACATCACGGACCTACATATCCTGTCAGAAAGGAACTCAGGCACTTTGAAATGGCACAGAAGGGATGGATAAACTGATAAGTTGGAAGGTAATACCAGTGCTGGAGCTCAGCAAAAAATGAGGGCTAGAGAGGTACCTAACCCAGAAAATGAGGAGTGATTTCAGACATTATCCCTGTCTGGTCTGTTCTTTCACTTTCTGACATGAATCTAAAAACTCTTCTCTAAATCTAAACTCAGTGATAGCTCTATTTTTTACATATTTTTTTTCCCCTCATTTTGATGGTCAGGGAAAGATTTTACTGTGCCTTATCTTATTCAAGGCCAGTCTGTCACATTTATTAATAACAGCAA